>JAPMLY010001236.1:0-55000 GCA_026401115.1 Tetraselmis chui
CCCCCCGCCAGCGTCGCCTCCACCCTCCACCGCATTACTAGACCCGATAGAACTATCGTATCCTCTCCCTCCGCCGTCATTGACGCGGCACACTCTCACTTCGCTAGCGAACTCGGATGCGCCACCCCACACGAACTACCCACCCCCCCATGGGAACTCCCCGACAACCCCGACAACTTCACTATCGACCCCCGCGGTGACCCCTCTCTCACCCTTGCCGACATGATTACCCGCGACACTTTCGATAAAACACTCAACTCCCTCGGCACCGGCAAAGCCCTCGGCCCCGACGGTATCCCCAATGAAATAATCAAATTCCTACCTCCGGCTACCCGCTCCGCCCTCTTCTCTCTCCTCTCCCTCCTCGCCCACAAATCCTACACCCCTCCTGATTGGTGCCACAGCACAACATGCCTGCTACATAAAAAAGGCGACCCCTCCCTCCTCGATAACTACCGCCCTATCGCCCTCATGAATAACCTCCTTAAACTATGGACAGCACTAATCAAAGATGCAGGATCAAAATACGCCGAAACCCACGGCATTCTCAGCGACCAACATGACGGATTCCGACAACACCGCAGCATCCACGACGCCCTCTCCTCCCTCATCATGACGATGGAAGACGCGAAACTCCACAACAAGGACATCTACGTCATGTACGCAGACTTCAAAGGCGCCTTCAACGCCGCGGACCACCGCATCATGTTCAAACACATGCGTCAGCTCGGTATGCCCCCCACCTTTGTCGACACATGCGAACACCTCTACGGGGTCTCGACCACAGATTATATTACACCGCATGGTCCCACCACTTCTATCGACATTAATCGCGGAACCCTCCAGGGAGACACCCTCTCCCCCTTTTTATTCACCCTCTTCCTTGAACCCTTCCTTCGCTGGCTCACGGTGGGAAGCCGAGGCTACCGCCCACGGCCCCCGCCACTAACGTCGACCCCAGAGAACCCACAGCCACATACCCAGGTCACGGATTCGCTGACGACCTCAGCCTCGCCATGGGGTCGACCCCCAACATGACCATCCAGCTCAGGAAACTCTCCCTCTTCAGCGCATACACGGGAATGACCGTCAACATCCGCAAATGCTGCATCACAGGCGCCCTCTGGCGCTCAGGCAACGCCCTCACCCTCGCCAACACTACCCTCCTCGCTTCCCGCCTGCAAACTCAATTCATCTCCCTAAACTCCACCCCGGCCCCCATCCCCTACATTGGCCCCAAGGACACATACCGCGTCCTAGGGGTAGAACTGAACACCTCCCTCAACTTCACCAAACACTGGCACAAACTCAAACGTACCACTGCATCCCTCATCACCGCCCTTTCCACCTCCCCACTAACACAATCCCGCAGAATCAGAGTCATCCGTGGACTCCTCATCGGCAAACACTTCACCCTCCAGCTCGGCCTCTTCACCGACTCCCAACTCGACACTCTGGAAGGACAAATCTGCCGCGCACTCCGCTTCGCCGTCTCCTCGGTACGTAACCTTCCCCGCACCGCCCTTCAACGCCCTACCTCAGACCTAGGATACGGCCTCCCCTCCCTCAAACCCCACGCTGCACAACTCACAGTTTGCCACCTACATAAAATCAGGAACAACTCAGGCTATAGAGGCCACATGGCCCGCGCTCACATCCGCACCTTATCCAACACGTACTCCCATTGGCCCTCGGAATCCATCATGTCAACCTGTTACACCCCGCCCACACTCAAGTGCTTAGTCAGAGCTCAGCGCGATGCGGGTACCCTATTCCACAACATACCTCCACTTTCCCTCACCAACCCTATCGCCCCCACAATCCGCGCCCACTTCACCACCCAAGACAACGCCCTCTTCACCTCACTCTGGGATAAAGCCACACACATCACCGACCCTCACACATATAAGCAAGCCCGTTGCGATTTCTCTCCCCGCAAAACGCACGCCTCCCTCCTCCCCCGCCTCGCCCCCCTATGGAAGAATAACATCACCACGTGGCCACAAGTCCTCCTCAGAGCCACCTCATCCTCCTTCATCCTCAAATCATGCAAATTTATTACCACACTCACGGGGTCCACCACCCCACTCTCGGTTCCCATCCGCCTCCTCGCCGCAATCCTCACCGAACCCCTCGATACTATCTACAACCGCCTCCCCATCACAAGCCTCACTCCCAAACAAGCATCCTCCCCACCACCATACAACCCTCATGGACTCCCCTCCTCTCCCCACACCTCCCTCGCACACCCCCCACCCACTCATCAGGCAACCACACCTCCTGCACCACTCACCCCACCCCCACCGCCCCCACCACACACTTGGACACAGAATACCTCACCCCCTCAGACCACCACTACCCCCCCTGCGACGTTACACGCATCATTCCCAAACACAAAGACACATAGTACGGCCAAACGCAGTACATGGTTGAATGGGCCCCGGAACACCTCACGGAATGGGACATTCAGTTACAGCTCGACGAAGGCTTCCGCCTCATCTCCTCCACCCCCACATCGGTATGCCTCCCCACCCGCTCCCCCGCCGACTGCTCCATCTGTCATGACCCACTGCACACGGAACCCACCTCCGCCTGCTGCACATGCCCGCACTTTGCCATACACTCCTAATGCCGCCCAGCTCAGGGACCCGCCACATGGCAGTGCGACTGGTGCGCTCGAGGCTAACAACACGACCTAACCCACCTCCACGAGGTCCAGTGGGCCCCATGCCTACAACTCCACGACACCATCAGTGAGACCCCCTCCGGCCCCACCGCCCTCACCGCATTTAACTCCGGCTTTGTCCCCTCCTCCACACCCATTTTGCCAGAACCCGGACCCTCCCCCTGGTCACACCCCCTAATCACGTTCAACCATGACCCCACTAACCCGGACCTCGACATGCTCCCTACCGGCAAATTCGCCATCCACGCACACCCAACACTCCACGACACCACCGTACTCTGCACTCCCGACGGCCGTACGGTCACCACCCTTAACGGCCCCCGCGTCCGCCACCTCTACCAACTCTTCCGCCCCGACCTATCTCAACATACGTTCGAAGAGGAGGTCTATCACCTCCTCACTCGCCTAGGTTCCCGCTCAGAAATCCACTCACCCACACCCGCCACCACCACCCGCAATAGATGGGCCACCAGAGAAGACCTACTCACAGCTCTACACCACACATTCCACATACAGACAGAACTCTACTCCGACCCCCTCAACAAATCCCTTCACTCCCACACCTACCACTCCCTTTACCCCGAGGACATCGTCTTGTCATCTAGTGGCAGAAATGCCCCACACACTTGGCAAGGCACCAACATCGCCAACCCCGAATACGACCACGAATGCATGCGCCGCGCCATGGAACACGCAATCACCAGCGCACACCTCACAGCCCCTCACACACCCAGCGCAACCATCCTCATCCTCCCCCGATGGGAACACACACCCTACTGCCACCCCAAATACATCAACTCCCCATACACCCACCACCTCTACACCCTCCCCAATGACGCGAACACCTTCCTACCCACCGACCAACACACTGGCACACCCACCCCTACCCCATTCGGCACACGCTCGATGGTCGACATATACCTCGTCGCCAACCCCCTCGCACTCTCCACCCTCCCGTCACCCACAGCCATGACCGCACTTCACAACACTCTCGAATCTATCTACGACACTCACCTCCCCATCCCCGCCACCACCCCCCCTCCCCCCCACATCTTCGACACCTACTCACCCCACTCAGCAGGCATATTCCACCTCCCCCCAAACCCAACTCACCCCATCACATACCCCCTCCCGGAACGCCTACAACTAACGTACCCCCCCACCAAAGGTACTCTTGCTTGGAATTGGCAGGACTTTGTCTACACAGACGGCTCGAAAAAAGGAGCCTCATCCCCCCTCGGAGCAGCAGCTACCCACCCCGCCTCGGACACCAAAACCAAAATCCTGGTGACCTCCACCCCTCCCTCCCACACAATAAATCGCGCTGAATTAGTTGGCATAGATATAGGCCTCCAACTTGGCCGCACCCACCTCCTCACAGACAGTGCGTGCTCCCTCCGCCTGATACAAGGATACTTAAACTGCCCTTCCGCTTACAGACACAACATCCACCGCGACACCCTCCTATCCATCACACACACCCTTAAAACCCGCTGCGACAAAGGCATCCGCACACACCTCGGCAAAATCAAAGCACACAACCACTCCCTAGGTAACGACCTCGCAGACACCCTCGCAAACCAAGTCGCGGATGGACACCCACCCGACAGTTCATACACCAGAGGATCAGAGGTCACGATAGGACATTGGACCTGGCCCTACACCCTCATTCAACAAACCCTAGGGGACCCACTACCCTACAGATACACCAACCTCAAAGCCGACGCACACACCTACAACATCAAACACACCCACACACCCCTCTCGCATACAACCAAACACGGAGCCCTCCTCGCCCGCGCCGCGAAGGACGGCGCCGATTTCTCCTTCCACAAAAAACACTCAACCCTCACTAATATCCAGTTCACACACAAGCAAGAATTCATGTGGGGAGTCCACAACACCCGCCTTCTTACTCATAACCCCGCCCTGCGCTGCCCCCTATGTGGCCAATTCACTAGCAACGGCCACATGGCCGGTAACTGCCCCACCATGCCTGGCCTAAGACAGGACCGCCACAACAGCGCGCTACAACTCCTACTCTCCCTCCTGGAGCGCCACAATGGAGGACGATGGGAAACCATCACTGCAGACTTCGGTAACAAACCCATAAAATCTTTTGCCTCTCCCTCTCCTTCCCACACTCCACTTGACTGCCACCCACCTCACCCCACCCACATTCCCACCCGCCTTGTTGCTGCTGACGAAGGTCTCTCGCCCGACTCCCTAACCTCGTGTCCAGCCGTCCTCCCACCTGAGGTTCTCCCCCCCCGCGCTACGACCCCCCGCACACAAACCCGACTTCATCCGCATCCTCGAACCCCGATTCGTAGGTCACTCACCACGGTCGCCGACGTTACGCATTCATCAAAAAGATTCAGATAGGGGAATGGAAGTACTGCACGGACAATAACCGCTCCCACACAGCTAACCTCATACATGCCAAATACACACCCCTTGCAAACGCCATCCGCAGCCACTGGCAAGGCACAGTGGTAGACATCCTTCCCATCGTCATGAGCCGCACAGGTACACCGCACTCATCCACCATCACGAGTCTCACCTCCCTCCTCACCGCCCGCACCGACCCCCCTGACAAACTCATCTCCAAAGCACGCCTCGACACGACTCGCATCCTTACACAACTCCACACGCATACTGTCCAATGGCTGCATCATCTCCTACTCATATACCGCATCAAATCCCGCACGACCTCCCGCCGCGCCTCCGCACATCACTTCTTCGCACGCCCCTGAATGCACGCCGCCCTCGCCTCGTCTTGCACAACTCCCCGGGGGGGAGTAAAACATTCCTGGAGAGGTTGGATTCAGGTGGTTAACGGTCTAGCCATGACTTGTAAGTTCCCTGTATGGCATAGTTGGGAGGGCCCAGAGACAGCAGCCGACGCATCCGGCTTTTGGTGAAAAACCGGCGCATACGGTACATGTTGTAAAAAAATTCAATTTCAAATTTTAATTTCGGGTTTGTGCGCGGGGGTCATAGCGCGGGGGGGGGGGGGTCTAGGGGAGGAGGATGGCTGAGCACGAGGTTAGGGGAGTCGGGCGAGAGACCTTCGTCAACAACAACAAGGCGGGTGGGCATGTGGGTGGGGTGAGGTGGATGACAGTCAAGAGGGGTATCTCCCAAGAGTGATTGTCTCCCATCGGCCGCCGTTGTGGCGTTCCAGTAGGGAGAGTAGGAGTTGTAGCGCGCTGTTGTGGCGGTCCTTTCTTAGGCCAGACAAGGTTGGGGAGTTACCGGCCATGTGGCCGTTGCTAGTGAATTGGCCACACATGGGGCAGCGCAGGGTGGGGTTGTATGTGAGAAGGCGGGTGTTGTAGACTCCCCACATAAATTCTTGCTTGTGGGTGAATTGGATGTTAGTGAGTGTTGTGTGTTTTTTGTGGAAAGTGAAGTCAGCGCCGTCCTCCGCGGCGGGTGCGAGGAGGGCACCGTGTTTGGATGTTTGCGAGAGGGGTGTGTGAGTGTGTTTGGTTCTGTGGGCGTGAGCGTCAGTTTTAAGGTTTGTGTATCTGCAAGATATGGGGTCCCCTAGGGTTTGTGGAGTGAGGGTGTATGGCCAGGTCTAGTGGCCTATCGACACGTTTGAACCTGTGGTGTATGTTGTGTCTGGTGGGTGACCGTCGGCAGCTTGGTTAGCTAGTGTGTCTGCGAGGTCGTTTCCTAGTGAGTGGTTGTGTGCTTTAATTTTGCCGAGGTTTGTGCGGATGCCTGCGTTGGAGCGGGTTTTGAGGGTGTGTGTGATGGAAAGGAGTGTGTCGCGGTGGATGTTGTGGCGGTAAGCGGATGGGCAGTTCAAATAGCCTTGTATGAGGTGGAGGGAGCACGCAATGTCTGTAAGGAGGTGGGTGTGGCCTATTTGGAAATGAAATGAAATTGTTCACAACAATACTTGTATAAACCGGCTGCTGCCTCTGGGCCCCCCTTCAACGCCATTTATTTTTGGACTTATAAGCTGGAGATAGACCGAGATAGAACCACTAATCCCAACCTCTCCATTGGCAGTGACGATACCGTCCAAAATATACACGTAACCAAGTATTTATCATTTTTTATATATACGTTTTTTTGGATACACTATGAAGTAAAAAGTGTCGATGGTCTCCACGATACGCGGGTTGCTCCAGCCGCTGCGGGGATATTGATCAGCGAGGCTCATCAGCGTTAGCTGGTCGAGGCGAACGTGCCTGACCTCGGGTACCGTGCGACTCCGTTCGTGCCGGAGCTAGGGGGAAAGGCATGTGAAAAACCCCCTTGCTCGGTTCTTCGTCGGTCCCGTATCGATCCTTGCTCTTCCGCGCCTGAGGTAGTAGGTGCTCCTCCCGACGCACTTCGCCACCTAGCCGAGTCTTCCCTCCTCCTTTGGGGGTTGGGAAGAGTAAATAACTAAGCTGAAGACGGTGTCCGGCTGGCTCTCATGCCTCCGTGCCAGATTTTCTCATGTCCCCTATCCTTGTTCCGTCGGTTTCCAACACCCATCTTATCGCGGTGTGGCCGGCCGTACCCTCCCCCGGTGGTCTACGTTGCTAGGGGGCCGCCTTTACGAGAAATGTGCCGTTACGATAACCCTAGGCACACTGCCTGAGGCAGCCTGTCGATAACCGGGTGCCGACTAGGGGAGGGGTGGGTCGGACACATGGATCGAGGCGCCGAACCGCAAAAGATGGTGGGTACGGGAATATTTTTCCAAAAGCCCCCGGTACCGGGTTTATCCGGCGGCGGTCGATCCTAAGGATCGCCGCCGCCAGACCGTGCCGCTCCTCCGACCGCGACCCACCTCCTTCATACGTAGCTTAAGGCCTCTCCCCCAGGGCACACTTGAAGCTATTGGAGGGTTGGCGCATGCTAGCGAGCGACGTGCCATAGCGCTGCTTCCCGGCTGTCCGCCGCCAACTCCAACACCCTCGTCCCACCGCTGATCCGTCCGTACCCTTCCTCGCCAAAAAAATTCCGCAGACATCGTTCCCGCCGTGACGGGAGAATATCTATGAGTATTTAGTTGCTGAAAAAACATATCGGACTGGCCGAGCGGGAGATCCCTGTGCTTGTGTACGGATATTATGTTTTCCAAAACCCTCCGTACAGAGCTTCCCGACAGCTGCTGATCCCGCGGATCGTAGCTGTCGGTACCTCGTTCAGCCCCCTACCGTGCCAGGCATGGCACGGCTACGGGGTTACCGGCGCCCACCGCGTGGAGGTATAGGTAGGTGCCGACGGGCCTGCGAGCGCACCCCCCTCCGGGGCCGCCGCCGCCGCCGCGCCGCCGGCGGGCGCTTCCTAGTTGGAGGCCTTTGTCTATGCCAGCTAATTCAGCGCGGTTGATAGTGTGGGAGGGAGGGATGGAGGTCACCATGGTTTTGATGCGAGTATCCGAGGCGGGGTTGGTGGCGGCTGCTCCTAGGGGGGAGGAGCCTACCTTTTTGGAACCGTCTGTGTATACGAAGTCCTGCCAGTTCCAAGCAAGATGTCCTCTGGTGGGGGAATATGTTACTTTCATGCGTTCCTGGAGGGGGTGGGTAAGGGGGTGTGAGGGGTTGGGGGCGAGATGGTTAACTCCACGATACCATCGGTGAGACCCCCTCCGGTCCCACCGCCCTCACCGCATTTAACTCAGGCTTTGTCACCTCCACAACACCCATCCTTCCCGTTCCCGAACCCCCCCCATGGACACACCCCCTCATCGCATTCAATCACGACCCTATCCACCCCGACCTCGACATGCTCCCTACCGGCAAAATCACCATACACACCCACCTAACACTACATGACACCACCATCCTTGCCCCCTCAACGGCTGCGCGGTCACTACCCTCAACGGTTCCCGCATCCGTAACCTATTTCAACTCTTTCCCCCCGACCTCACGGAGCACTCGTTTGAAGAAAAGCTCCACCACCTCATCACTCGCAAAGGCTCCCGTTCAGAAATAATCCACTCACCCACACCCGCCACCACCACACGCAACAGATGGGCCACTCGAGAGGACCTCCTCACAGCACCCCGCAGCACATTTCGCATCCAGACAAAACTCTACTCAGATCTCCTTAACAAATCACTCCACTCTCATATCTATCACTCATTCTGCCCCGAAGATATAGTCTTCTCATCCGGCGGCAGCAACGCACCACACACCTAGCACGGCACCAACATCGCCAACCCCGAATACAATCACGAATGCATGCGCCGAGCCATGGAACACGTAATCACAAGCGCCCACTCCACAGCCTCACACACACCCAACACCACCATCCCATACTCCCCCGATGGGAACACACACCATACCGACATTCCAAATACATCGACTCCCCATACACCCACCACCTATACACCCTTCCCAACGACGCAAACACCTTCTTACCCCCCGACCAACACACGGGCATCCCCACCCCCACACCTTTCGGAACACGCTGGATGGTCGACATCTACCTCGTCGCCAACCCCCTCGCAAATTCTCCACCTTACTCTCACACACAGCCATGACCGCCCTCCACAACACACTCGAGTCAATATACAACACACACCTCCCCAACCCCACCATCACCATCCCACCTCCGCACCTCTACAACACCTACTCACCCCACTCGGCATGCATCTACCATCTCCCCCCCCCAACCCCTCACACTACCTTACTTATCTCCTCCCGGAGCGCACGGAACTAACATACTCCCCCACCAGAGGACATCTTGTTTGGAATTGGCAGGACTTCGTCGACACAGACAGCTCCAAGAAAGGAGGCTCCTCCCCCCTCGGAGCAGCCGCCACCCACCCCGCCTCGGACACCCGCATTAAAATCCTGATGACCTCTACCCCTCCCTCACACACCATCAATCGCGCTGAATTAGCATAGACATAGGCCTCCGACTAGGCCACACTCACCTCCTTACAGACAGTGCATGCTCCCCCCGCCTCATACTAGGCTACTTGAACTGCCCATCCGCTTACCGCCACAACATCCACCGCGACACACTCCTTTCCATCACACACACCCTCAAAACCCGCTCCAACGCAGGCATCCGCATAAACCTCGGCAAAATTAAAGCACACAACCACTCACTAGGAAACGACCTCGCAGACACACTAGCTAACCAAGCTGCCGACGGTCACCCACCAGACACAACATACACCACAGGTTCAAACGTGTCGATAGGCCACTGGACTTGGCCATACACCCTAATATCACAAACCCTAGGGGACCCCGTACCCTGCAGATACACAAACCTTAAAACTGACGCTCACGCCCACAGCACCAAACACACTCACACACCCCTCTCGCAAACATCCAAACACGGTGCCCTCCTCGCACGCGCCGCGGAGGACGGCGCTGACTTCACTTTCCAGAAAAAACACACAACACTCACTAACGTCCAATTCATCCACAAGCAAGAATTCATGCGGGGAGTCCACAACACCCGCCTTCTCACGTACAACCCCACCCTGCGCTGCCCCACGTGTGGCCAATTCACTAGCAACGGCCACATGGCCGGTAACTCCCCAACCATGTCTGGCCTAAGAAAGGACCGCCACAACAGCGCGCTACAACTCCTACTCTCCCTACTCGAACGCCACAACGGCGGCCGATGGGAGACAATCACTGCATACTTCGGTAATAAACCCATCAACTCATTCACTTCCCCTACACACACCCACACCCCTCTTGACCGCCATCCACCTCACCCCACCCACATGCCCACTCGCCTTGTTGTTGTTGACGAAGGTCTCTCGCCCGACTCCCTAACCTCGTCCCCAGCCATCCTCCTCCCCGAGATTCTCCCCCCCGCGCTACGACCCCCCCCGGGCACAAACCCGACTTTATCCGCCTCCTCGAATCTCGATTCGTCGGTCACAAAAACTGTCGCCGCCGTTACTCATCCATCAAAAAGATTCAGATAGGAGAATGGAAATATTGCACGGACCACAACCTCTCCCTAACAGCCCAATTGATTCGTGCCAAATACACACCCCTCGCAAATGCCATGCGCAGCCACTGGCCGGTTACCGAAGTCGACATCCTCCCCATCGTCATGAGCCGCACGGGCTCGCCGCACTCATCCACCGTCGCAAGTTTCACCTTTCTCCTCACCCTGTTGCGAGACATGTTATGGGCCCTCAAGCTGCTAGTTGTTGGAGTCATTTGTCTGGACTGGAACCTAGAGCTTGCTTCTCGAAGAGTGGTAGACCTTTGTGGTGTCGCACGATACGTGAGGTGCGGCTGGCTCACAAAGTGGCTGGCTCTTGCTTGTGTTTGTAGCTTTACTTCGATACCCGGCTGGTAGCGACTTGTTTGTGTCGCTTGGAGCCGGCTTGAACCCCCGAACGCCGACTCGTGTGACGTGAAGATCGGCTTGCTTTCCTTTGTTATAGCTTGGCGCTTTCTGGAATTTTATTCGCTTCCGGAGCTTGTCACCCGCCAGTTTCTTTTCTCGTGAAAGCCGATAGTGGTCCGGCTGAATTTTTGGAAAGGCATCTTACTACAAGTGTACTAGCACTCCTGTACGACGTCACTTGACCGACCTTCTGAGACTCGTTTCTGATTGCCTTGGCTGTATAGACTCCGAGAGTACAATTGCGTCTTCGGTCAGCCCTTTGTCGTCTCCTTTTCTGAGCCGTGTTGCCCGCCTCTTCACCGGTACTTGGTGCTTTTCTTGTTGGCATTATTCCTGATTTTCTGGTTCTCTTGCGAGCGCATCCGACGTACTTGATATGGACTCCGTGAAACTACCCAAGCTCAGTGGGGAGAGACGAGACTTTGACGTGTGGAAGAAACGTTTTCGTGCATTTGGCTTGATGCAAAAGTGGGCTCCGGCTTTGTCGTCGGATGGTGCCGCTTCCTCTCAACAACAAGTCGACATGTACTCCACATTGATTCTTGCGCTGCCGGAGGACGACCTTTCCATTATCGAGAATGTTAGCGAGGATGACAAGACCTGCGGCCACACTGCGTGGACTGCGTTAGTCAATCATTATGAGGACGATGGTATTTACCGGTGTACGGAACTATTGCAGGACTTGGAGACGCCGCAAGCGGACGGCGAGAGCGGCATTCAATATCTGAACCGGTTAGTTCGACTGCAACGACAGCTTGCCCGAGTTGGGGACGTCGTCCACGACCGGCGTATCATCATGTACTTGGTGAAGGGTTTGCGCAGCGAATACCACTCCATCACCGACACGTGGGACGTACACGACCTCAGCATGGATGCCGTCAAGCGTGATCTTCGTCAAAAGGGCATGCGCATCGAGAGTCGTGCGCAATCACATTCAACGGAGCCCCCAACGCCTACGGCTTTTGCAGCGTCTCATGATGACTCAACGACTGAACTTTTGAAGCGGCAAGTCTCCGAGCTCCAAGACCAACTGAAATCTCTTCAAGGAGCTGCGACTACTCGTCGTACCTCATATGGCAGAGGCGGAGCGAGAATTTTTCGTGGTGTTTGCTATGGCTGTGGTAAGAAGGGCCATCGCAGGTCCGAGTGCCCCGTCAACAACACCGGAGGTAACTCTGCGCAAGTGGACTCCCCGGTTGCTTTTCCGGCGGTCATGGACGTGACAGCCACCCCTGCGAGGCCATTCTCCGAGGCTCGACACATGTTCGAGCGCGATGGGGAAACGTGGATGTGGTTGGCCGACAGCGGCGCCAGCCATCACATGAGTAGTGTGCGCCGTGACTTCTGTGAGTATCGAGCGCTCACCGACCGGCTTTGGGTGAAGGGTATCAGCGCCCGCGCTGTTGGAGTGGGCTCGGTCCGAATCATTGTGAAGGCTGAAGATGGAGAGGAGATTCCTGCCACGCTAAAGAATGTGCTCCACGTTCCTGAGCTATCCCGTCGTGCGTCGTGGTCTTACCATCGACTTTTCAGCCTCACCCAAGCTCGGCGACAAGGTCATTCTGTGGTGTTAGCTGATCCCGTGGACCACCTTCGTCTTCATGCCGGTCATGGTGGTGGCGTGGTGGTTCCGTTGGAGCGCGCGCATTTATTGGTGTGGTTGCCGGCGCGGGTTGCTTCGTCGAATCCTACCGCTTCGGTCGCCACTGCGCCATCGGAAAAACGGTTGTGGCATTCCCGACTCGGTCACCTTGGCGAGTCGCAATTGGACGGGCTCTTGGCCACTCAGGTGGAGGGCGTGGCGTTTTCTGCGTCGGAGAAGTTGGGCTTCTGTGAGACGTGTGCTGTGTGTAAGTCGCACGTCCGCCGTATCTCTCGTGAGCCGGCTGACCGGAACGTTGGTGTCTTTGAGGTCCTCGGCTTAGACTTCTGCGGTCCTATGAGTGTTCCATCCTTGGGAGGACGGCGGTACAGCTTGTGTGCGGTTGATTTCCGGAGCCGTTTCATGCTGCATGATGCGGTCCGCTCCAAGGATGAGGCTCCCGCCTCGTTCCGTCGCATGTTGACTACCATCCGTTCTCTGGGGCACACGGTTCGTCGTCTTCGGGTGGACAATGACACGGTGTTCTTAGGTGCTGCCTTCCGAAACCTCTTGGATGAGTTCAACATCGCTGTGGAGATCACTGCCCCTTACGCGCATTGGCAGCATGGCCGTATTGAGCGGCAGTGGGGGACGGTGGTCCCGATGGCGCAGTCAATGATCCGGCAAGCCGCGCTGCCTAAATCGTATTGGGCTTTAGCGATGGCCGCTGCGGTGCATGTCCGCAATCGTGTGCATAGTAGCGGAGCCGGCGGTGTACCTTTCACCTTGGCGACCGGTAGACGAGCTGATTTGAGCTCCATGCGGGTCTTCGGCTGTCCGGCCTATGTCCACGTTGACAAGTCTCAACGCCGCAAACTTGACGATCGCGCGTGGAAGGGTGTCTTTGTGGGCTATGCTTCCGAATCACCTGCGTGGTTGGTGTACAATCCTGCTACTCGTCGGGTGGTGAGCAGCCGCAACGTGGTGTTCGATGAGGCTGCAGTCCTCTCCATGGGGGAGAGCAATGCGGAGCAACGCAATGATGATGAAGAGGACAGCATCCCGCGCACCATGTGTAGCGAAGAACCGGATACACCTTCGGGGGAGTCGCCGCTACGGGAGTCGCGGCAGCATTCCGGGTCGACGGAAGAGGAACGGGACATGCATTCGGGGGAGACTCCACGTGCAAGGTATAATCTTCGATCCACTGCTGCACCACAGCAATGCGTACCCAGTCCAAGGTATAATCTCCGTTCAGCGGGCGCTTCGGGAGATGGATGGACTGCGGGAAGTGCCGCAGCTATTAAGTCAGCCAGCAGCCCGACCGTTCAAGAGCCGGTGTCATACAAGCAAGCGCTGAGGAGTCCCCAATCGGGGGAGTGGGAGGCAGCTATCAAGAGCGAGTACGACTCACTTGTATCTCGGAAAACCTGGACATTGGTCCCTTGTCCTGCCGGTCGCAAACTCGTAGATTCCAAGTGGGTGTTCAAGCTGAAGCGCGATGCCAATGGACAGATTGCAAGGTACAAAGCAAGACTTGTGGCTCGCGGGTTTACTCAGGAGAAGGGTGTGGACTACCACGAGACCTTCGCTCCCACAGTGAGGGTGATTTCTATTCGAACGTTGCTCGCGCTTGCTGCTTATAATGATTGGGAGGTGGAGCAGCTTGATGTGGTGACGGCATTTTTGGAGGCCGATATCGAGGAGGAAATCTACATGAGGCAGCCGGAAGGATTCCGTCACTTCGACATCAATGGAGAGGAGCGAGTGTGCTTGTTGAAGAAATCATTGTATGGCCTCAAGCAAGCTCCAAGGAACTGGAATAAGACCATCACAGCATGGCTAGAGGAGTATGGCTTTACCCAATCCAAGGTGGATCCCGGCATTTACGTCTTCATCAAGGAGGGTGAGCTTTATGTCTTGGCGTTGTACGTGGACGACAGCATCATCGTCGGACCAGCGGGTAGCTTCATCGTTGGGTTCAAGTCGGCTTTTGGCGAAAGGTTCAACGTGCAAGACCTCGGTCCAGTGTCTTGGTTGCTTGGCATGACTGTCGAGCGTGATCGTGGCAACCGCACCATCAGGATTGGACAACAGCAATACGTCTTAGATATGTTGGAGCGCTTCAACATGATGGGCTGCAAGCCAGTGGGCTCACCTATGGCAGTCGATGCTTTGAGCAATTGTGTGGAGACGTCGACATCAAGGTTGCCTCCCGGTCTAGTGCCGTACCAAAGCTTGATCGGCAGCTTGTTGTACGCTTCCGTAAGCACACGGCCCGACATCACCATGGCTGTTAGCCACCTTAGTAGGTACATGTCCGACCCCTCTCAGTCACATTGGGAGCAAGCCAAGAGGGTGCTTCGCTACCTCAAGGGGACCGCAGAGTCGGTGTTGATGTACGGTGGCGCACCCTCATCAAAGCTGGTAGGATGGTCAGATTCTGACTACGCTAGTGATATTGGCGAGCGGCGCTCTCGCACGGGGTATGTGTTCATGCTCAACGGTGCAGCGGTGAGTTGGAAAAGCCAGCGGCAACAAACTGTGGCGTTGTCGACAGCGGAGGCAGAGTATATGGCGCTGACTGCGGCCACTCAGGAGGCGATGTTTTTGAATCAACTACTCCACGAGTTTCACCAAGACTCCGGGTTTCCCATCACAATTCACGAGGACAATCAGAGTTGTATTGCACTCAGCAAGAATAGCATGACGACCGGACGCAGGAAGCACATGGACGTGAGGTACCACTTCTGTCGGGAGAAGGTGGAGAGCGGAGACATCGAGATGCAATATTGTGCGACGGAGAACATGCTTGCTGATGTGCTTACCAAGCCATTAGTGAGTGCAAGGCATAGCAAGTTGTGCAATGCCATCATGGGATTGCCTGCGTAGCAAGGGGGAGTGTTGCGAGACATGGTTTTGTGTGATAATCAAGTTGCTACACAGCAATGTTGGTCAAGTAGCATCGTGATAGTACGGCTGTGACTCAGCACTATAAGATGATAAGCCAATCAACAATAGAGAGGATTAAGTTGCTGATGGTGGCAAGTTGCTGAGCGTTAGATATCATCTAAAGGCTCAGAATATATGTTCGCGTGTGCTCACCACAAGGTGAGTGCGTGTCCTGTGATAGGAAAGTGCTAGACACTTGCTGAGGGTGAGATGACTGCAGTGTCACTCACCGAGTGTAAGCATTCCTTATTGCCCCCTCAACTTTGACACACCCTCTTGACAAACTCATCTCCAAAGCACGACTCGACGCGTCTCGCATCCTTGCACAACTCCACACGCACAATGTTCAATGGCTACATCATCTCCTACTTGTATACCGCATCAAATCCTGCACGACCTCTCGCCGCGCCCCCGCACACCACACCTTTGCACGCCCCTGATTGCACGCCGTCATCACCTTGCATCGCACACTCCCCGGGGGGGAGTAAAACCCCCGAATACCCTTGGACTCTTGGAGAGGTTGGATTTATGTGGTGAACGGTCTAGGCCTGACTTGTGAGTTTCCTATATGGCATAGTTGGGAGGGCCTAGAGACAGCAACCGGCGCATACGGTACATGTTGTAAACTATTTCAATTTCAATTTTCTTTACTACCCTCCTTCATGCACCTAGAGCGAGCGTGTAGCGCCCCAACGCCGCGATATCAAGGAATATAGTCCCTTGAAGGCTAATGGGCCAGGCTTGTGGGTGTCGTGATGTCATACACGTCCGTAACACGTCCAATTCTCCGGGCGTGTGCATCGCCGGTGTTGCCCGTTTCGGAAACTAATGTACCCGATCCTCGACCAACCCCTCGACCCTCGCGTTACCTTGGCGAACCAACTTAATTTCTTTATGCATACCATCGATGAATCATAGGCTATGCCACACCTTTGACGTTCTGCATAGCACTCGCGCCCTATGGTGGGATCTCGGCGGTTCCGCATCTGTTTGATTTGTGCGGGGCAGCCACGCACGACCTTCGCTGGGGAACAAATATCGGACGGGACAGCCCATCAAACCAAAAGAGAATGCCCGTATAGATCAACAATGACAAGAAGAAAAACACAGATGGGCGAGAGAGGATAGGAATATGAACAGCACCACAAACTGAGGCAGTTGAAATGCTACGAGACGACGTATATGCACGAAGGATGAAATACTCTCCGATAGGGCGGGGACCATGTAATGAATACAAACAAATTGTATACCCTATTACCGAGTCTACCCCTTGCAATGGAAGCTGTTATCAATCCAAAGGCGGTGCTCCAGCCTACAAGCATAGAACATCGATAGGGGGGTATATACGCCAACACCCGTCGAAGCGAGCATCAATTCTATTCTTGCTTTAGATGGACAAGGAAGCTATGGGAGCTTTCCTTGTTCATAATGGCTGGCAAACAAGCATATGCCATTTCGGACGGCCGATACAGAATACGTTTCCCACTACGAGCTCATATACGTTCAAACACTTTGAGCTCATGATTCACGGGCTACATGATGGGGTGGATAAAAAGGGACGAAGAAGCTACTGAAATAACTTAAAACTTTTAGAGTTCAAGGCTGAACTATATGTTGTCTGAATGCGGGGTCAGTGAGTAGTTACATAGGCTCAAACATTAGTTTTTAGAGCTTGGTTAGCTATGAACCCAGCAACGCCACGCGTCCAACACCACCATAAACAGTGATTGCATTGCATCTTTACAACTCGCAGAAACCATTTGATCACACCCTCAAATTATAGCTAGACTAGTCATGCAGAGCTACAATGCAACATTGAGACGTCAAGGCCTGAAGAGAGGCAAAACGTACCCTTAGGTAGTTCAATTATATAGTTCTTGCTTACACGCACGCATAAAGAGAACATGCTATTACCTCTTTACAACTACCATGCGCTGCAAGCACTGATAGCTGTCTGAAGAGAGGGGCTTCTGTTTGCTGCATTCACATTTCCTCGATCCGTGTTAAAAAAGGAGTCGAAAAGGCCGATGGTAATGGAATGACTGCGAGAGGAGCCAAGGAGGTGCGAGCTAACTATCATCACACGAAAGTAGATGCACTCTGGCGAAATAGCGCCACGAAAAGTGAAACGATGCTATCGATACATCTGAGAAAAATAGTTGGAATTGCAAAGCTCTCGTTGGCATGGGTAGAGACGAGATGTGAGAAATTGTAATTGTTCACAACATGTCCCGGCAAACTGGACCGAGTGCTGTCTCACGGGCCACTCTACTTCGCCATACATTACTTATTAGCAAGTTGGGCCCGGGTCTCTCCGACCAGGTACATTTCTTATCGACACACCTATCTGCAATGTGTGCCGACGTTCCTCGGGAGTTATATAACTGTAAGCAACCGCAGTAATTGCCACAATCCCCCCACCTAAGCAGTAACAGCGTAATAATTTTGTAATCAAGAAAAACAGATCTAAAAATAAATCCACTTGTCTAGAAATGCAAAACTAAACTGCTGCTCGACCTTCACGATGCACGGCCCGCTCCCGCCGAACCGGGGTGTCGACCGGCCTAGGCCGGTCGGCGTTCGGAAGGGACGACGGGCCAGCCTAGTCTAGCTCCCGCGTGACTTCGGTCTTGCCGAAGGTAGGAGGGGAAAGGCTGGCAAAAAACCCCTCCTCGCGCGGTCGCTCGTCGATCCCGCCGCTCCATCCCGTAAACTTCGCCCCAAGGTCTTGCCGCGTCCACCGACGCGGCGGTCCTCCGTGTCGAGGTCCCCCATCACCTCGAGGACAGGTGGGGGGGACCGAGACGCACAGACATAGAAAAAACTAGCGCTCCTGCCTCCGCGCCTGAATTTTCCCCGCTCATTTCCCCGGTTTTTTCTCTGTCTGGTACCCGGGTACCTGTCGGTTTTCCGGCCTGTGGCCGTACCCTCCCCCCTCTGATCGCGCGTCCACCGAGCAGCCTTTGCTTGAGCGGGGGCCTCCGCGCTCACCCGGGCCCACGCTCAAGGAATCCTAGGATTATGTAGTTCTGTCGGGGCAGTGGGTGTCGAAGAGGGGGGGGGGCAGGTCACCGTAGCCGGATCCGGCGGGCCGCGGGCGCCCGGAATTAAGCAAAACCCTCCGTGCCGGGTTTTCCGGCGGCGCCGACCCAAAGGGTCGCCGCCGCCAGATCGTGTCGCTCCTCCCGTCGCAACTGTCCTCCTTGCCGTCCCAGCTGACTCCTCCCCCCGGGAGATGACGCTGGACGACGTGGCGACGCGCTAGTGAGCGCCCTACCCTGGTGCTGCTCCCCAACTTGCTCGACGCCGGGTACGGACATTATTTTAGTGTCCAAAAAAGCCCTCCGTACAGGGCTTTCCGGCGGCGGCTGATCCTGAGGATCGCCGCCGCCTCCTGTAGCCGCTCCTCCGTCTGCGACTAGCCGCCGTCATGTGCCATGTCTTGCCGCACCCCTCGGTAAGGTTCGACCGGCACAGGGCTGGTCGATAGCTAGCGAGCGCCCTTTCCTGGCGCTGCTTCCCGGCTGGCCACCACCAGCTCCAACACCCGCCTCCCACCGCTGATCCGGCCGTACCCTCCTTGCCATCAAACGCTGCCGTAGTACAGGTCCCACTCCTAAAAGTAAGGCTGTATCTAGGAGTATCTGTGTGCGAAAAAACATATCGGACGGGCCGAGCGGGAGATATTGGCGCCGGTATTGCACAGAAATTATTTTTTCAAAAGGCATGTGTACATGGCTTTCCCGATAGCTGCCGATCCCAAGGATCGAGCTGTCGGCCCTCTTAGCCCCCTACCGTGCCAGGCCTGGCACGGCTACGGGGTTTCCAGCGCCCACCACGGGGAGGTGAGGGGATGCCGACGGGCCTGCGAGCGCACCCCCCTCCGGGGCCGCCGCCGCTGCGCCGCCGGCAGGCGCCCGAGACGTGAGAGTGTCAAGCGGACGGAGAAAAGCCATGAGACGGTGGGCAAAAAGAGCCGATCGCAGTGGCGCTACTAGATAAGCTAGCTAATCGCGCCCCTAATAAGCCCAATTTGTATATCACTGTTTTCCTGAAAGCACGGCTTACAACCAACAACAATGTCAGGGTTAAGGGTGATAAACCACATCAGCACCTTCCTTTAGACCTCAAGTTTTCATTATGCTTTTCAGCTTTGGATTCTAGTAACTACTAAGGAAGTGGTGGTCACCCCCCCCCCCCCCAAAAAAGTTACGGTCTTGTGCTAGAAAGTAATGTGAACATGGAGCCGCTGAATATTATTCTTCGTACATAGATTATTTATCTTCACCAACCGAGAGTCTCAAGTGCAGCTTCGGCCTAAAACAACACAATTAATCGGAGCATCCTTACGCATCCATTACACACACCGACTTGGAAGCAACTCAGAGCTCTGGAAGTACGGAGCGCCCTCCTCTTCATTTCAATTGTGGTCGGGCCAATCAACGAATGATGTTTCCATTTGTGAACAACTCATATGTACTTACCGTTGTTACCCCGGCTGTTATTCTACCAAAGGCTTGCTTGCCATGAAATAATCTATGATTTTTGTCGGAGAACAATCATATGGGTGTATGTAAACAACTCATGATGGTGTACAAGAGAGGCAAGAGGTTGGTGATGGTTACATAAGTGACGACTGCACACACGCAACCGTTGCTATACAAATGATACATAGTGCGCATAGACGAGAACTAATGTAAGTAACACATAAAGTACTATGGTACTGTGATAGCACCTCTAGATCATTGACCGGCATGTGCCACTTTGATGACCCTAAGCACAGCTTAAAGAAGATGGCGCGCTTGCGTTGCGGAAAGGGCTTGGTCAGTCCACCAGTAAGAATGACAGAAGTCGGAATGGAGATTACCTTAATGGTACGTGCATACACAAGCTCTTTGGTGTAGTGTTGACGAATGTCGATATGATTGGTCATGTGGGAGGCCATAGGGTTGTTAGCAAGTTTGACGGTCCATTCGCTGTAGTCGTCATACATGGTAGTGGGTCCACGTTGGCGATGTTGAATATTTTGCAGCATCTAGCGATAGTAAACGGCACTTTGGGCCGCGTGACTGAGGGCAACATACTCGACTTTGGTGCTAGACACGGCCATAACGTCATATGTTTTGGATTTCTAGATGATTGAACCGCCGTTGAGCATGACTACCTCCCCTGAGTGGGAGTGACGAGTTGACGTGTCAACCGCCAAGTCCGAGATTGAGAGGACGGTAATGGTGGTACGGAGGTGCGGGGTGCAAGAGCCATACGTGATGCGAGAGGAGCGGGTGCCGTTAAGGTAACGGAGGAGGCGTTTCAGTTACGTCATGCAGATCTAAAGGGGGGCAGCATTGTGGCGGTTGATGACGCTAATTGCGAAGGCGATGTCCGGACGTGTGCACATGCATAGGAAGTTGACGGGGCCAAGGATGGCACGGAAGGTTTCGTAGTCTGCTAGCGAGAGAGGTGCCTTGATCGAAGGGGAAGCGCTGCCGACGTCGCGCTAGTGAGTGGGTGACATTGGGAGAGGGGAAGGATTTGTTGTCGAGTATGCCGTACTTTTCTAGGAGTTCTTTGGCGCATTGTTGTTGGGACACGCGGACAGTGCCAAGTATTAGTATACGGGTGATCTCCATGTCCAGGATGGAGGTGGCATCTCCGAAGTCAATCATGTTGAACTGCTGACGGATGCGGGGCTTGGCGGCACATGCCCAATTTCGGGGGTCAAAGACCACCATGATATCGTCGACACAGACCATAACGATGCAAATGCCACGTACAAGGTGATACATGGAGTACATGTTGGTGTCGGATGTGGAGTGTTTGAGGCCGAGGGAGGTGATAGTGATATAGAAAGAAAATACCACTCATGAGAAGCTTGTTTGAGGCTATTAATGGTTTTGAGGAGATGCAAGACGCGGATAGTGCCATCCTCAACGCCTTCAGACTGGCGCATGAAGATCTCTTCCTAAAGATCGGCATTAAGGACGGGTGTCTCAATGTCAGCGGAGTGAGCGTGCATGCCGTGAGCAGCCATTGGGGCGAGGACAGCCCGAAGGGTGCTGAGTTTCACTACCCCGGAGAAAGCATGGGGGGTAGTCGACACCTGGACGTTGGCTAAAGCCTTGGGTAACTTGTCGAGTCTTGTATCGATTGACAGACCCATCGGGATCGGACCTAGCCTTTAAACCCCATTTCTTGCCAATGGCGTGTCGACCGAAGGGTAGACTGACAATGCGGGAGACGTCCTTGTCGCGGAGGGAGGTGAGTTCAAATACGATGGCGGCCTTCCATTAAGAGACTTATTTACCAAAAGTGGTGTGGTTGAAGTCCACAGGAACGAGGATTTGGGCTGCATGTGGATAAGGAAGGGGGAAGTGCAAGCAGTGGGGGGTGGGATGCGAACACGAGGAAGGCTGAGCTTTTGGAAGGTGGTACATGTGCGCTCCTCTCGTTGGGCACATGCTGTAGTGGTGGTGCGGGGAAACCGATGTGGGCGTTAGAGATGGGAGTTGCGGTTCCGGCGTCGGTATCGTCGTTGCCCGGGGAGGAGGATAAAGGAGCGAAGGGGTTTTTGGTGGGGAGTGTAACGGAGGCGGACATGGGTTGTTGGGCTGGGGTAAGGGCGGCACCTGCTGAGGTAGGGGCAGAATGGGCAAGGACTGTCTCGACGAAGGCGACGCGGACAATGCGGACGAGGCGACTAGTGCCGAGGTTATGGACCTTGTAGTTGGGACCGTCATCACAGTAGCCAAAGAACATGCACCGATGTGCCTTAGGGGAGATTTGGCCACGTTGGGCGTCATCGACGCGTAGGTATGCTGAGCTTCCAAAGGTTTTGAGGTGGGAGAGGTCAGCCTTGAGACCGTACAAAGGTGTGTAGGGAACAAGACCGCTTGTTCCTCTAGATGCAACATGGGTGGGTAAACAATTGCGGAGGTACACAGTTGCGCGCATGGCCAGGCCCCACTGGGAGGTTGGAGCGTTGCAGTGTTTCATCATTTTTGTGGCAAAGGCTGCCGGCGTGCCCAATTGGCGTTCCATTTTAGTAAGTTGGTGGTGATTATATGGTGCCATAAATTGGTCAAGAAAACCCAAGGATTTGACAATTGAGCGGCAAAAGGAGTCAAGAAAGTTAAAGTCACAGTCAAACTTTATGGTGGGGGCAAAGGGTGAGGTGCCATCGAGGTGTATGTGTGTGTGTGGATGTGTGTGTGTGTATGTGTGGGTTTGTGTAGGTGTGTATGTGTTTGTGTGTGTGTGTGTGTGTGTGTGTGTGTGTGTGTGTGTGTGTGTGTGTGTGTGTGTGTGTGTGTGTGTGGTATCAATTCAGAGCGACTGAGGGGCAGAGGTGACGTCTTGCTTGGTGGGGAGCGTATGAATCCATATCTAGTTTGAAAAATGATTGATTACACCCAAAAGCCACTAACACCACCCCAGGCCTTGTGCTGGATTGGACCGAAAATGTCGGAACTAAAGGCTTGAAAGCAAGCATACGATGTAGGGCCCGCGCGTGTGGAGACTGCCGCATGCTTGAGCTTGGACAGAATGCAAGGCTCGCAGGCAAGGAGGGGAACATGGCTATCATAGCGGGCGCCCGTTACGGAGGATGACCGAAGGACGAGTGTCATGGTGTCCCTAGTTGTGCCAAATGGTTAAGCCTCCGCATCACCCAAACAAATTAAAGATCAAGCATCAACTGCAATGCACAAAAAAATGATGCATCTAAAATCAAATTCAACTGCTAATTCATGGACGCATTGATTATGTAAGCCACTAGTCATGTACGCATTGCTTAAATGGGGCACTAATTCATGGACGCATTGATTATATAGGCCGCTAATTCATGGATACATTGATTAAATGGGGCACTAATTCACGGACGCATTGATTAAATGGGGCTCTAATTCATGGATGTATTGATTAAATGGGGCACTAATTCGTGGACGCATTGATTAAATTGAGCACTAATTCATGGACGCATTGATGCTGGTGATGCATGGCGAATACATTGATGCATCCTGCGCATCGGTCCGTTGGCAAAATTCATATTATGGGTGGATGTTTTCAATTACATGAGTTTGTCTAGAAAACTCAAATGAGTCTGATATTGTATGGGGCGTCCCATACAACTTTGTTAAAGTTTTGACAATTATTTTGTTTCCCTCCCCCTCTTGACAACGGCCGCCTAGACTGGCCCGCCGACGAGTATAGCCCTCTCCAGGTTGTGAGTTTAACCCTCTCTAGGTTGTCTTGGCTGCAACGGAGTGACCCGCCGACTAGACGCTCAATTGGCTGCATCGGGAACATATATGCGATGAGGTTAATATAATAAACAAACCAAATTCCATGTCAAACTTTATAATATGCGGAGTATGCATCTACCGTCAATTCGTCACGTGCGATAAAGTATATACACAGACTTAGTTTAATAAGACGCATGTGCATATTTCGACATTGTGCAGTATGCATTTGCATATTATGAAATGCTCGTGCGCATTGTGCAGCTTGTGTGTAAAAGCATTACGCATTCGCGTACAAATTCAGTGCGTTAAAAGCTTGTAGATCTATTAGCCTACACCCCCTATGCTACATTCTAAAATGCCATAAGAGACACCTCTAGGGATCCCTCTGATGTCGATTTTTGCGCGTCCCCGTGATTTTTGCTTGCAGCACTGAACATACGCTAAACTCCAACAGATGATGCTAGGAGTACAAAAGTCCACGAGCCATCTTGGCTACATAGGGATATCGGCAAGAATGTACCCTCCACCACTCCAACACGTCAAGCGCAATCCCGTCTCGATTGTTTTGCCGCACTTGTGGCAAGGCTAGGTATTCATCAAGCTCCGTTGTTGCGGTGAGAACCCCTTGTTCCTCCCCCAACCCAGACGGGTTCTCGTCAACTTCGTCCTCTGCAAAGCAGTCACATTTCACAATTTGCGCAACATCATAACTGAAAGATGATGAAGGATGAAATAATTAATTTCCGAGTACCGCAATGACTATTATCCATTGAGAAACATGCGAGTTAATCACGCAATGAATTGACGTGAACTCATTAATGAAACTCGTCACTTCATACAATTGCATAACGTAATTACCTGCACCACGAAGCAGCTCCATCATATTGGCCAGTCCGCCCGTCCGCGCCTTCTTCGGCGGTAGTTAAGTGGCCGCCTTTGGCTGAACTTCCACCGACGGGTTCGATGGAGATTTTTCAAATGCCCAATCATTAGCAAACACATCTCGCGTGTAGCCATAAGCTTTCTCCCGCATCTGCGTGACAGCCGTCGGAAAGTCGAAACTTTCCCACCTACACTTACGAATGATATAAACAAAAGCAAAGCACATCATGTCAAATCAACACTATCAAATACATATAAACAGCAATATAAAGCCATCTAAACATAGGGCATACCTAACGTCCAATGTGGTTGCGATTAGTAGGCGCCCGCCGGCGGCGCAGCGGCGGCGGCCCCGGAGGGGGGTGCGCTCACAGGCCCGTCGCCACCTACCTCTACCTCCACTCGGTGGGCGCAAGTAACCCCATAGCTATGCCAGGCCTGGCACGATAGGGGGCTGAACGAGGTACCGACAGCTGCGATCCGCGGGATCAGCTGCTGTCGGGAAGCCCTATACGGAGGGTATTGGAAAAACATAATATCCGTACACCGGCACATGGATCTCCCGCTCGGCCAGTCCGATATGTCTTTTCCGCGACTAAATACTCGCAGATACTCTCCCGACGATGGGGCGGGGGCGGCGTTTGCGAAATATTTTTTGGCGAAGAGGGGCACGGACGGATCAACGGAGGGACGAGGGTGTTGGAGCTGGCGGCGGACAGCTGGGAAGCAACGCTAGGGACGGCGCTCGCTAGCAGTCGCGAGCCCTGCGAGAGCCTTAGGTCTCCCCTGGGGGCGAGGCCTGATGCTACGCAGGACGGAGGTTGGTCGCAGCCGGAGGAGCGGCACGGTCTGGGGGCGGCGGTCCCTAGGATCGCCCGCCGCCGGAAAAGCCCGGTACGGGGGGTTTTTGAAAAAATTCCCGTACCCGCCATCTTTTGAGGACCGGCGACTCGATCCTTGTGTTCTTCCAACCCCTTCCCTAGTCGGTACCCGGTTATCGATAGGCTGCCTCAGGCAGTGTGCCTAGGGTTATCGTAACGGCACACTGCTCGTAAAGGCGGCCCCCTAACAACGTAAACCACTGGGGGAGGGCACGGACGGCCACAACGCGATTAGATAGGTGTTGGAAACATACGGGAAAAGGACAGGGGACATGAGAAAATCTGGCTCGGGGGCAGGAGAGCCAGCCGGACACCGTCTGCAGCCTAGTTATTTTCTCTTCTCAGCCCCCGAAGGAGGAGAGAAGACTTGGCTAGGTGGCGAGCTGCGTCGAGAGGAGCGGCTAATACCTCGGGCGGGGTTGAGCACGGATCGAGGCGGGACCGACGACGACCTATGCGAGGGAAGTTTTTCACCTACCTTTCCCCCCAAGCTCTGGCACGACCGGAGTCGCACATGAGCCGAGGTCAGGCATGTTCGCCTCGACCAGCTCAAGCTGAACAGCCTTGCTGATCAGCGACCCCGTAGCGGCTGGAGCAGGCCGCGTATCGTGGAGACTAGCGACATTTTTTATTTCATATTGTATCAAAAAAAAAAAACGTATAGGTCAGAAAAATAATAAATACCTGGATACGGGTATGTTTTAGACGGTATCGTTACTGCCATTGGAGAGGTTGGGATTAGTGGTTCAACGGTCTACCTCACGCTTCTAAGTCCAGCTAGGCATAGCATTAGGGGGGCCCAAAGACTCCAACCGGTTTTATTGGTATTGGAGTGTTCAATTTCAAATTCCAAATTTCAAATTGCGATTAGTAAGTCCTATGGGTGCAATTGTCGGTCAGACACGAGGCGCCTTTGAACGGCTTCCTTGAAGGCTTCCCTCACTTTCGCCACTGCTGGTAGAATGGCCGGAGACTACAAACAACAAACATATCGATGTCAGTCGAGTGGTGAAACAATGACGTCACGCAAGAAGTATAGCAACACGATTTACCTTAATCTTTGGGATCTGTCCATCAATCACGGCAATTGTATGATTGTAACTGTCCAAACAGGTCGGCAGAGTCCCAAAGACCGGCATGACATTGCTGATTGTGGGACGACTTGTAGCCTCCATGGTCGCCAGAATCTCTAAGCAACATCCTAGCACCACCCCCTAAAATACAATTGCAAGTAATAATATTAAAACACACATCATACGGCATTGAGATTCAGGCGCAGTGTGGAAGCAAACACCACTCACCAGTTGAAAACAAATTCCCATCTCGTCATCCGACATCGAGTGGTCCTTGAAGGTTGAGCCGTCCTCGTTGACCGCGCAGCCTTGAGGGAAGTCCTTGTGCACCTCTTCATAGCTGTTCGATTGGCCCCGATCCATTCGAAATGGGGAATGACACCTCCCCATCTTGTCGAAGAAGAGCGCGGGGGCTTGGAAACCTGCGGCTTCAAGAGTTCTTGAATATCCTTCATCTTCTGCCAACGTTTGGAGGAACGGTGAAGGTGCGCTGCAATACCCCTCTCCTTCGTTTACAAGAACGCATATGTGCTCAGCATTTGACAAACGCTTCGTCATCAAGCAAAAGCTAGATAAGCGTCAAGCTAATACCTTCTTCGTCAAAGTGAACGTAACATCTTCCTTCAACGCATCCATGATCGCTTTTTGAAGCCGATGGCAGACACACGGCGCTCCCTCGAATTTGATGAAGGCCTGAACATAAGGTCGGAAACCATTTCAGCAAAAAATCATAAGCGTTTGTTAGACATTCGACAGTCAAAAATGGTGGGACTCACCTTTAGCACGTTGTTGCCTTCATCTGTTGTAACCCCGAAGATCTCTTGACCCACGGTGCTAACCATCTCTCATGTGTCTGCATGATTCGGATGATGCTCCCCAATCCTAAAGCGCACCCTTCGACAACATCATGACATTTTCAGCAGTGTGCAACACCTAATACAAAGAATAGAGCAGAATTTAGCAAGGCATATTTCAATTACTGAGATCACAATAAAATGATCCGTACTAAAATGGAAAGCAAATTCTTTGCTACCATACATACCTCGCTGAAGGGCTCACACATCATCAGTTTCTCATGTAGCACGAAAGAGTTGTTAGTCCAATAGCCTAACACGCCTAACACCGACATGCCGTTTTCTCCCCAAATGCTGGCTGCAAGGCATGGTCCGACACCTGATTCCTTCCGATTTAAGGCGATTGAGTCCTACAAGTCATGGGAAATGATTAAAAAAGTCAAAATAAATCCGATAACAAAGACGTGTCGGAGACATACAAGGTAAAGGTACCTTAATATCAGTCAGTGATTCGATAGACAATTCATGGATATCCTTGATGACTTTGGCTGTTATCGGCGGAGAGTATCGTCCCCCGCTGATAGCAGCGATATAGGTCCGAAAACGTGTGTCTTTTTCGGGCATTGAAAATGGCCTATTCGACTTCGTTACCCACGTCGCTCATATCCGGTGAAGATAGTTGCGCTGCTCAGCCGGCAGTGGCATAACACGCGCGGTTTCGACCTTAGCTACATGTTTGGCGCCTGTTAGAGCTTCTTCAAGTATTACCTATATTGAAAAATAGCGCGCAAATGTTTTCGACTTGCGGACTTGACACGACAAAGCATATTGAAATTTGAAATTGTTTACAACATGTACCGTATGCGCCGGTTTATCACCAAAAGCCGGATGCGTCGGCTGCTGTCTCTGGGCCCTCCCAACTATGCCATACATGGAACTTACAAGTCAGGGCTAGACCGTGAACCACCTAAATCCAACCTCTCCAATGGGGGTCGGGGGTTTTACTCCCCCCCGGGGAGGTGTGCAAGAAGAGGCGAGGGCTGCGTGCATTTAGGGTCGTGCGAAGGGGCAATGTGCGGAGGCGCGGCGGGAGGTCGTGCGGGACTTGATGCGGTATATGAGTAGGAGGTGATGCAGCCAGTGGACAATATGCGTGTGGAGTTGTGCAAGGATGCGAGACGTGTCGAGGCGTGCTTTGGAGACGAGTTTATCAGGAGGTCAGTGCGGGCGGTGAGTAGGGAGGTGAGACTCGTGATGGTGGAGGAGTGCGGTGTACATGTGCGGCTCATGACGATTGGAAGGATGTCAACCACTGTGCCTGGCCAGTGGCTGCGGATGGCGTTTGCAAGGGGAGTGTATTTGGCACGTATGAGGTTAGCTGTGTGGGAGAGGTTGTTGTCTTTGCAGTACTTCCATTCCCCTATCTGAACCTTTTTGATGGATGCGTAACGTCGGCAACCGTTTGAGTGACCAACGAATCGAGGTTCGAGGATGCGGATGAAGTCGGGTTTGTGTGCGGGGGGTCGTAGCGCGGGGGGGAGGATCTCTGGTGGGAGTATGGCGGGACACGAGGTTAGGGAGTCGGGTGAGAGACCTTCGTCAGCGGCTACAAGTCGGGTGGGCATGTGGGTAGGGTGGGGTGGGTGACAGTCAAGCGGAGTGTGGGCCGGAGTGGGGGAAGCAAAAGATTTTATGGGTTTGTTACCGAAGTCTGCGGTGATGGTTTCCCAGCATCCTCCGTTGTGGCGCTCCAATAGGGAGAGTAGGAGTTGCAACGCGCTGTTGTGTCGGTCCTGTCTTAGGCCAGACATGGTGGGGCAGTTACCGGCCATGTGGCCGTTGCTAGTGAATTGGCCACATAGGGGGCAGCGCAGGGTGGGGTTATGAGTGAGTAGGCGGGTGTTGTGGACTCCCCACATGAATTCTTGTTTGTGTGTGAACTGGATATTTGTGAGGGTTGAGTGTCTTTTGTGGTAAGAGAAATCGGCGCCGTCCTTCGCGGCGCGGGCGAGGAGGGCTCCGTGTTTGGTTGCTTGCGAGAGAGGTGTTTGTGTGTGTGTGTGTGTGTGTTTGGTGCTGTAGGTGTGTGCGTCAGCTTTGAGGTTGGTGTATATGTAGGGTATGGGGTCTCCTAGGGTTTGTGGGATGAGGGTGTATGGCCAAGTCCAGTGGCCTATCGTGACCTCTGAACCTCTGGTGTATGTAGTGTCGGGTGGGTGACCATCCGCGACTAGGTTGGCGAGGGTGTCTGCGAGGTCGTTACCTAGGGAGTGGTTGTGGGCTTTGACTTTGCCGAGGTGTGTACGGATGCCTGCGTCGCAGCGGGTTTTAAGGGTGTGTGTGATGGATAAGAGGGTGTCGCGGTGAATGTTGTGTCTGTATGTGGAAGGGCAGTTTAAGTATCCTTGTATCAAGCGGAGGGAGCACGTATTGTTTGTGAGGAGGTGGGTGCGGCCAAGTTGGAGGCCTATATCTATGCCAGCTAATTCAGCGCGATTTATTGTGTGTGAGGGAGGGGTAGAGGTCACCATGATTTTGATTTTGGTGTCCGAGGCGGGGTGGGTAGCTGCAGCTCCGAGGGGGGACGAGCCTCCTTTTTTCGAGCCGTCTGTGTATATAAAGTCCTGCCAGTTCCAAGCAGGGGTGCCTCTGATGGGGGGGTACGTTAGATGCACGCGGTCCGGGAGGGGGTATGTGAGGGGATGAGTTGGGTTTGGGGGGCGGTGGTATATACCCGCTGAGTGGGGTGAGTAGGTGCCAGAGACGTGTGGGGGAGGGGGGGTGATGATGGGGTTGGGGAGGTGAGTGTCGTAGATAGATTCGAGAGTGTTGTGAAGTGCGGTCATGGCTGTGGGTGATGGGAGGGTGGAGAGTGCGAGGGGGTTGGCGACGAGGTATATGTCGACCATCCGTCGTGTGCCGAATGGGGTAGGGGTGGGGTTGCCAGTGTGTTGGTCGGGGGGTAGGAAGGTGCGATAAAGCATATACGGGGTCGAGGATAAAGCATGTAACGACACGGGTCGTGAAAGAGAGAAATAGTAAACCATACACAAGAACCCTGAAAAATTTGGCAAGATTCAAAAAATGACATACCTTGTTGTCGGCCACCGCGGTCTTGACGAGTTGAGAGCCATGCCGTCGGAGCAAATGGTTCCGCAGGCTGGTGGTGTTGCATGCCGATAATATCGTGTGGCAGTAGTTACACCTCGAGACCATTACACCCTTACTCGTCAAGTACTTCGGTCCGAAGTGTGACCAAACACTTTATACACGGGCGTGCTTCACCTCTATTCTCTCGTCCTCGTCCGCGTCGACGCTGATGGGAGCGCCGGATAGCGAAACGCCTTCGCCGAATGAAGCGCTAGAGTTCGACATGCTAGTAAACGAAAGTCGGACAGCGGCAAAGGCAAATTCCTCCGCTGCGTCTCTAGATGCTCCATCCTCGTCATCACATGAGCGTGACTTCAGATAGACATATATCACAGCTTGGCTCTGTTGAACGTGGTCTGCACGGTTCGATAAGGAAGATACTGTAACTTGCGGTGTGCTGGTTATAGGTACGCTAAACAACCAGCCTTGGGTGGCGGCTGGTGTCGAGACAAGAGAAGTGTCTTCAGCTATAGTTGTTAGTTGTCTATACGCAAGTTCGTGATATCGTGCTCAGACACTCTAGATGATGTCCTGTACATAAGGACTTCTATCAGAGCATACATTAGCTCTCTGTAACTAATCTGCATTAGGAATTACTTACAAGACTCTCCCTCAAGATAGCTAAGGTGTGTCTTGTAACCAGATGAAAGTGACTACAGAATTCCCTCTACGAAGTGTGTCGCTGCATGGTTCCGGATGTCCCCAGAATGGCGTTGCTGTGTTTCACGAGTGCAGGTCCAGGCAGTGGCTTGGTCAGCATGTCGGCGACCATGTCACCAGTGGGTAGGTACCGTAGTTTGACAGTCCCCAGCTGCACGTGGTCCTTCACGAAGTGATATTTCAGGTCGATGTGCTTAGTCTTCTCGCTCACCAGTGCATTCTGCGAACAGGCGATGCAGCTCTGGTTGTCTTCCTAGATGGTGGTCGTCCCGCTGACAGGTCGACTGAAGATCTCCGAAAGCATCTGTCGAATATGGACGGCCTCCTTAGTCGCGTCCGTTGCTGAGTAGTACTCAGCCTCGCATGTTGACTGTGCGACGCATGACTGTTTCCTAGACTTGTAGCTGACTGCACTTCTGCCCAGTGTAAACACAAATCCCGATCGTGACCGGCGTGTCACACTGTCATTGCCCCAGTGTGCATCAGCAAAGCATGTAAGTTGGAGAGTGTTGTCCTCACCCCCCCCCAACGTCAGGCTCATGGCTGGAGACCCCTTGAGGTAGCGTAGCACCTTCTTAAGGGCGTGCATGTGGGCCACCGTGGGGTTCGCCTGCGCAGAGCCCAGAATGCTAAGCGCGGTCGAAATGTCCGGGCGAGTGCATACAGCGGCGTACTGCAGACTGCCGAGCAGGCTCGGGTACACGTCCCGGTCCGCGCCCGTGAGAGGTACAACCGTATGCTTGGAGATGGCAGCCAAGAAACCGGGGTCCATCGGGAGACACGAGGGTTTGCAGTCCACCATGTCATGCTTTTCAAGCAGCTCGCGCACATAGTTGCATTGGTCGAGGCTGATGGTTCGCGCTGCTCTGTCCCTGGTGATGTGCATGCCGATGATGTCGGACAGATCACCTTTATCTTTGATGTCAAATCGGGATCGTACCAGCGCGGCGAAGGCCACCCGCCAGGCGGTGTTGTTGCACGCCACTGGAATGTCATCCACGTAGAGGGCAATCATGGCGAAGATGCCGTCCGCCTCAGAAATGTAGATGCACGGGTCCGATATCAGCAGGCGCCAGCCTTGAGAGACGAGCCAGTCGCGAAGCAGCTCATTAAACTCCATGGGGGACTGCTTTAGGCCGTACATGCACCGGCGCAGGTGACAGACATTGGTGGTCCCGTCATCGAACCCAAGGGGCTGTCTGATGTAGACATCCTCTTTGATGGGTGCGTACATGAACGTTGTGTCGATGTCGAGACCGCCCAGCTCGAGGTCACGAGCCGCGGCGATACTGAAGAAGACGCGGAGACTAGCTAGTCGGATGACGGGTGAGAATGTCTCCGTGTAATCGATCCCCTCGCGCTGGCTGCAGCCCTTTGCGACAAACCGCGCCTTGTACCGAGAGACAGCACCAGATGCGTCAGTTTTAGCCTTGTAAACCCACATGTTGTTGACCACGCGGCGTCCAGCGGGCAGGGGAACGAGATCCCATGTCAAGTTAGACGTCAGAGAGTCGAATTCCACCTGCATGGCCGTCTTCCACTCCGCCGACTTTGGACTAACCAAAGCATCTTTGTAGGATGTTGGTTCAACACAAACGCTCGCGGATACCAGGGCGACGTCACGCACAGGTCCTTCAGAGCACCTGTGACGTGGCTGAGCTACCATCACGGAGAAGTCAGGAAGTGGAAAGATGTCGTCCATGTGGTCGGACAGGTCGTGCTCACACGAGTCAGTGACACACACGCGCGGCACAGTAGATACATGGGCAACGTACTCCCGAAGCGAGCAGGCGGTCCGCGAAGGCGAGTGTGTCTTTCGACTTCAACCACAGACACGGTGTCCTATGCGTCCAAGATGAGATCTGGGAGTGGTTGACTGACAGGGGAAACATGGATAGTCTATGCGTCTGCACATACATCTATCGACGAGGCGACATGGTAGGATGTCCCAAACCCGGGCACATTCTCTTCAAACTTGACATGAACAGACGTGGTGATGCGCCGCCTGGTCGCAGGGTTGTAGATACGATACCCCGGTGAGTTGTGAGAGTACCCCACCATCACACCACGGAACGCTTTCATGCCGAGTTTCCGTCTGAGATTATCAGGTACCTTGGCAAATGCCGCACACCCGAACACGCGAAATACTGACGCGTCCGGAACTGCGCATGTAAGAAGGGTGACAGGGACCCCCCCAGAAGGACCAACAGCCCGACTGTAGGTACGGTTACGGAGGTGGACCACCGTGCTGATCGCGCATGACCACATGCTGCTAGGCACAGACATCGCGTGAAGCATTGAGGACGCGCATTCACGCAGCGTGCGCCACGGGCGTTCTGCCTTCCCAAGCATGTGATGTGCATAGGGCGCCGAGAATTGAGTGCAGAAACCCAATCTCGTGCACATGAGCTGCGTGGTCGCTGCCTCGAATACCGAGTCTGAGTCAAATTTAAGAAACGGTGCAAATGCATGGAGGTGTGAGTGATAACGGGCATGGGTATGCCGCGCGTCCAGGAGGATGGTCTCCAGCTTCGCGCACGTCTCATCCTTAGACCTCAGAAACCTCACCCACATGAAGTTCGTGTGATGGTCGATGACCAGCAGGCAATACCTCAGACCGTAAGGGGAGGGGACACTGACAGGACCCCACAAATCACACGACAGGTGTTGAAGCGGGGTGGCTGGCTTCTGAGATGCATTGCGATTTTTAGGTGCAGACGCGGCTTTGTTAAGATTGCAAGACTCACAGGAGAGATATTTTACAGAACTAGACATAACAGGTACAGACACCGTGTTATGAGAATGCTGAGCCTGGAGGCTCTGCATGTTCAGGTGCCCCATTCTACTATGCCACAAAGCAGCGTCACACTTAGCAGCAAGTGCGACAGGTTTCTGACTATGACTGTCTACGGTGTGCGAGGACAGCCCCGCACAGTCATGCGACCTCGGGAGGAGGTACAGCCCGTTCCCCGACGGGATTAGAATCCCCATTCCTGTGGTGACAAGCAACAAGCCTGAGTCAGTGTCGGTGGGGAAAGAAAACGCGCACCCTGAGTGCTTTTGCATCCAGCTGACGCTCAGCAGACGACTGATACGTTGCGCAGACCAAGAGGACAAATCAGGGGTATAGAGGGCATGAACTCGCCGAAAGACCGTTCTACCGGAAATCAGGCAAATGGGAATGCGGACAGTTCCACTGCCATGTACCGTGACACCGACGCCACCGACAGTGCTGCGGCGGGTAGAGGGATGAAATTCCGAAAAATCCGACCGAAATGACGTCAAGTTAACGGAGCAAGCAGAGTCAACTACCCAGTAATCAGAGAGGTCTGAAACACGAGGTGTAGCGGATGTGAATGCAACAGAGGCAAAGGATGTACTGACCTCGGTGTCGTCATATTCGTCATGCATGTCGTACTCTAGTGTGTCCTCAGCAGCTGCATGTCCCTCAGACACCTCGTCAGCAGGAAGGTCGCTGAGGTGAGCAGTGGGAGGAGGCTGACCGGCGTACTTTTCGGCAATCTGCCTACGCTTGGCTAGTGTCCAGCGGAGGACATCAGCATCCGGCGCTTTACAGGTCGACCAGACATGGTTTGGGTCTCCGCAAGCCCCACACTTCATTGAGAACTTGGACTTCTTTTTGTCCGCGGTCCATCCCCCAATGCCACGGCCACCCTGCCGCGTACGATCCGCAAGGAAGGCATTGACCGCAGTCCCGGAATCAGCAGTGTCTGCTTTGTTGGAGACATCGGCGTCCAGATTCTGTGCCTGGTGGATAATGCTCCCCATCACTCTGTCGGCCGACAGAATGAAATCGGTGTCAAAAGCGTTAATCACGCACTGCTTGGCTTGGCCATACTGCCCAACGTTTGAGAGGCCGCGAATCATGATCAGAGCGAGAACGTGGGGGTGAATGGCAGCAGAACCATCCTTCATTTGCAGTCACTCGTTCAGCTCATCGAAGCACTGCTTCACAACGTGGACGTATGCAGAGACAGATTGACCTGAAGCCTGACGAACCATCATGCGGTCCAGGAGCGACAGCGTGCGTGAGATGGACTGCGCGTCCAGTCTCTCGCACAACATTTCCCAAGCGGCTGTCCCGCAGTCGGGTCGTCCAGCGGGAACCCCCGCGATGGCTTGTGCAGCTGGTTTGTTCTGTCGGCAGCACTGAACGAGCATAGCGTGTGCGAACCGCTGAGCGACTGGATTCAGAGGCACGCCGGAGGAGGAAAGAGCCAACTGAGGGATCAGCGCAGCCCCCTTAATTGAAAGGAACGACAGAAAGTCGCGCTTCCAAGTTTTGAACTCACCCGTCCTCGGCATAAGACCGGGAAAAGACCATGCGAAAAGACCGGGAAAAGGAGTCACCGTCGAAGGAGGTGGCCGAGTCTGTTGTCATTGCAACAAACTCCGGGTCGATCGTGGGCCTGCGACTGGCGCTGCTGTGGAGTGACTGCTCAAATATCGGAGCAGGCACGCAGTCGCTAGTATGCCGGTACTGGTAGGCCACAGGTTGGGGCGGCGCCGCGTCGATAGGTGCCGGGTGATTGCGCAGCGCGTCCCGACGGAGAAGTTCCGACTGCGTCCGGTCCTGGTCGTCCATTCTGGCGTGGAGCAGTTGCAGCTGCTCCATCACCAGTCGAATACTGTCGCCGGCTGAGTCGGCCGACGGAGTGTCGCACGTACCGGAGTCGGCAGCCGAGTCGGCGGCCGATGCGGTAGGTGCCGGCTTTGATTTCGGCGCCATTCAAGAAGAGACAAGTACCCAACCGGACAGTGGAAAGATCCACTAGCGGTAACTGTGCCTAACAGTGGTATACAAAGAGACGGCCTGATGCCCACCGACCCCTCGGCCTGTAGCCCCGGGGTGTCTCAATGCACCTTTTCCGTATCCTCCACCCTGTGTGGGGTACAGTGACAGCCAAGGCAATAACATGCAGGTGTATATGTCCGCTGCTCTACGTTACGGTGATGCTGTCGTGCACCCTGTGTATGGGTATTCACCCTCACAATGCTCCCCCCTTCCCCACTCCAGCTTGGACCTGTATGCACCATGTCCACACAAGCGAGTGCGCTTGTGTGGTTGGCTAGGTCGTCGTGGCGTAGAGTAGAGTATAGCCGTGTTAGGCTAGAGTAGAGTAGGCGGTAGCGGAACTGTTCCGGAGAACAGAATTAAAAGGTGGAAATAAATGTACAGAGTAAAGTATGATTATTTCAAAAAAAAGAAAAAATTGATTGGCGTTGCCTTCGGGCGAGTTTCCAAGTTGCACGCCGAATGACACTGTTGTCTCGCGTATCCTTCAAGTGGAGGGCTCCATAACCTGTTGAACGTGGTCTGCACGGTTCGATAAGGAAGATATTGTAACTTGCGGTGTGCTGGTTATAGGTACGCTAAACAACCAGCCTTGGGTGGCGGCTGGTGTCGAGACAACAGAAGTGTCTTCAGCTATAGCTGTTAGCTGTCTATACGCTAGTTCGTGATATCGTGCTCAGACACTCTAGATGATGTCCTGTACATAAGGACTTCTATCAGAGCATACATTAGCTCTCTATAACTAATCTGCATTAGGAATTACTTACAAAAGGCTCGCAGGATCTTGCAGGTGGGAAGCATGCTCGAGTGTATCGCTTCCGCTCGGCAGGCCTTCCCAACGAATCTGGGAGTGAGGGACCCCCAGACGGAAACCTCAGTCAGCACAACTACAACCACATAAGAATCCTTACCGCCGTGAGCATCGAAGTGACTAGTAGGGGTGCGCAGTGGGCCTTCGGAAGCGCCTTGGGGTTTTAGTGATTGTTGTTGAAGCAAAGTTTGTCGGGGGCGGCCACGTTTCCGCATTGTCGCGGCTTTTTCGAAAACAAATTGGGGTTGTAGGGACTGTGTGGCGACGGCTAACGGGGGATAATGATGGTTTGACCATGGCTGTGCAAAATTTGTAGTAAACGTCGTCGCAACGCCCGACTATTCTCGCCCTCGGTGTAATTCAAACTTTTTTGTTGTCAATATGACCACAGATTTGGCGAGGCGCGTACATTCGGCGGGTGATGCGGAAGAGTATAGTGTGCGTGTACTGTACAACAACAAACAATCGTAATCCCAGCTTGGCTCAAATGTGTCCGTTAATTTGAAACTCACGCACATTGGACGGTGCAATTGGCTTGCAAGACATGTCGTAGTCCACGTGTGACAAACGTCAATGCACGTCGACCACATGTGACAGATCGCGTTTGTGGAGTCAAGGCCCATTGCAAAATCTGAATCATCGTCGATTAAACGCGTATGACTCAACTATGGGTTACCGTAGCTTTAGACGCGTGAGAAGCAGTAAACTTCCAACGGCATTTCTTACATCCGTACCATATACTTAGTACATCTATTAAATATGTACGTGAAAGAATGCTACACAAAGTCTCGCTAATTGAATATAAATGTTCCATAAATGTACATATAATTCGTTGTGCATTGATTATTAGATCAGCAACTAATTCATGGACGCATTGATTTTATATAGGCCACTAATTCATAGACGCATTGATTAAATGGGGCAGTAGTTCATGGACGCATTGATTATATAGGCCACTAATTCATGGGTGCATTGATTAAGTGGGGCACTAATTCATGGACGCATTGATTAAATGGAGCACTAATTCATGGACGCATTGATTAAATGGGGCACTAATTCGTGGACGCATTGATTAAATTGAGCGCTAATTCATGGACGCATTGATGCGGATGATGCGGCAGACGCATCATGATGCCATGAATACATCAATGTTTGATGCGTAGGCTTACAAAGGGTAACGTCAGTATATGTAAGACCAAAGGCGGTATGGGCGATGGCAGCGGAGGGAGGATTGCATAGGAGGGTTTGGAGGTTTGGGAGTTCATTACTCATGATGAGGAGTAGAGGGTCTATTGAACCATGCAAACACAGTTAGTGTGGAAGACAACTTACGCAAACATAGTTACAGTCACAGTCCCGCAAACGGACCAATTACGGCGACAACCAGCCTACATGCGTGGTGTCGGGACAACAGAAGTGTTAGAGCTGCAGCCTAGCGACAGCTCTGTACCGAGTCAAACAGTTTATCGGTATGTCCGATCTAGACATGTACTAATCATATCTAGAGTAGCTTACAGTAGCTATCTGCAACTAATACGTATGCGGTATTACTTACAACACTCCCCCTAAAGGTAGCTACGGGATGAAGCGTTGCATTGGGTCTTGTCCTCCGAGGATCGCACTTCGGTGTCTTGCCAGTGCAGATCATGGGAAGAGTTTGGTGAGCATGTCAGCCACAGAGTAGTACTCGGCTTCACACGTGGATGGAGCCACACAAGTCTGTTGTTTGATCTTGTAACTGATTGGCCCGCGTCCGAAGGTGAAGAGATAGCCGGATCAAGACTTGCAGGTGCTGCTGTCGTTGACCCAGTCAACGTCGGCAAAGCATGTGAGTTGGAGGCTGTGGTCCAGCCCCCCCCCCAACGTCAGGCGCATGTCGATGGTGCCATGAAGGTAGCGGAGGACCTTTTGCAGAGCCTGCAAGTGCGCCTCCGTGGGTAAGGCTTGGGCGGAGCCAAGGATGCGCAAGACCGTGGAGACAACGGGGCGCGTGCAGACGGTTGCGTATTGGGGGCTGCCCAGGAGGCTGGGGTAGACGTCTTTGTCGAAGCCGGGGGCTGCGTGTGCCGCTCGGCCGATGACTATGGGGTCAATGGTGGGGCGACGACTGCCACGGGGGGTGTGGGCGCCACGCTGGGCGGGGGGAGAATGCCGTCCATGGAAGGGAGGAGGTGGGCCACCGGGAAAGGGAGAGCGGCCGGCCATGGAAGGCGGCGGGTCGTACGGATGCGGGTGGTCACGGGAGGGGGGGACGAGGTGAGAGGGCGCCTCCGGGATGAGAGGTCCAGGGTGGGGAAGGGCATATCCAGCGGGGGGGTAGGGGGGGTGGTGGTGGAAGGTGTTCAACCATGAGCTCGGGACGCGAGGGCTCGCGGTGCGCATCGGGGCGGCACTGTGCGACGGCGGGGTCGCCAACATGAGATGCGGCGGTAGCAGCAGCGAAGGCCGACTGTGCGTCCGGTGGGGCGTGGCCAGGCTGGGGATGGACAGGCAGGGGGAGGGTGTGCACGTCGTGGCTGTCCCGAAAGGGTTCGAGCTGAGCATCGTGGCGGCGTTGAGCGACAAGGGGTGCGGATTAGCAACCGCAGCAGGAAGAGCATCAATGGCGGCCGACCGCGAGTCGAGGTAAGCTTCAAGGAGCGTCATTTGCTCAAGGAGCAACGCGAGAATACCCTGGGTGGGATCGAGATTGCTCAGCTGAGAGCATGGGTCAAGGGAATCAGGAGGCGAAACATGCGGAGAGTCGGCAGAGCGAGTTTTCGGCGCCATTTCGACAGGGGGCGAAAAAGAAAGAGCTGAATAAAAAACAGGCAGCGGTAAAAACCGCTAGCCGGACTCGTGCCTAACAGTGGTTTCGGAGAGACGGCATGATGCCCGCCGACCCCTCGGCTTGTAGCCCCGGGGTGTCTCAAAGCACCTTTTCTGTATCCTCCACCCAATGTGGGGCACAAGTCGAGGCCAAGGCCAGGACAAGTGGAGCGCTGCGCTGGCGGCTGAGTCGCTAAGATAAAAAAAAGAAAAGAAGGTAAGCTACGGGTGGCGTGTAACATGTGGATGCGTATTCACTCGATAGTGCGCCCCCCCGTTCTCCAGCTTGGACCTGTGTGCACCCTATCCACACACGACAAGTGCGTCGGTGTGGGTGGCTGGCTATCGCCGTCGAGTGGCTGACTTAAGAGGGGTGGTGGCGGGTTTTAAATCGCAGTTTATACAAGAGATACCGCCGACTACAAGTTGAAAGTACTAGGTGTCTATAGAAACTTGCCTTCTGCGGGAGAGCTGTCGATCGCAGCTCGCCGAACCAGGTTGTCGCGCGTGAGTGACGTGACGCGGGGGCCCATAACCTATTGAACCATGCAAACACAGTTAGTGTGGAAGATAACTTACGCAAACGTAGTTACAGTCACAGTCCCGCAATTGAAATTGAAATTGTTTACAACATGTACCGTATGCGCCGGTTTTTCACCAAAAGCCGGATGCGTCGGCTGCTGTCTCTGGGCCCTCCCAACTATGCCATACAGGGAACTTACAAGTCAGGGCTAGACCGTTAACCACCTAGTCCAACCTCTCCAAGGGTGTTCGGGGGTTTTACTCCCCCCGGGGAGGGTGCAAGTAGAGGCGAAGGTTGTGTGCAATTAGGGTCGTGCGTGGAGGCGATGTGCGGATGCGCGGCGGGAGGTCGTGCGGGACTTGATGCGGTATATGAGTAGGAGGTGATGCAGCCATTGGACAGTATGTGTGTGGAGTTGTGCAAGAATGCGAGACGTGTCAAGGCGTGCTTTGGAGACGAGTTTATCAGGAGGGTCGGTGCGGGCTGTGAGAAGGGAGGTGAGACTCGTGATGGTGGAGGAGTGCGGTGTACCTGTGCGGCTCATGACGATGGGGAGGATGTCGACCACTGTGCCCGGCCAGTGGTTTCTGATGGCGTTAGCAAGGGGTGTGTATTTGGCACGAATGAGGTCGGCTGTGTGGGAGAGGTTGTTGTCTTTGCAGTACTTCCATTCTCCTATCTGAATCTTTTTTATGGATGCGTAACGTCGGCGACCGTTGGAGTGACCAACGAATCGGGGTTCGAGGATGCGGATGAAGTCATGCTTGTGTGCAGGGGGACGAAGCGGAGGGGGGAGAATTTCAGGGGGGAGGATGGCGGGGCATGAGGTTAGGGAGTCAGGCGAGAGACCTTCGTCAGCGGCTACAAGTCGGGTGGGCATGTGGCTGGGGTGAGGTGGGTGGCAGTCAAGTGGAGTGTGGGCAGGGGTGGGGGAAGCAAACGATTTTATGGGTTTGTTACCGAAGTCTGCGGTGATGGTTTCCCAGCGTCCTCCGTTGTGGCGTTCCAATAGGGAGAGTAGGAGTTGCAGAGCGCTGTTGTGTCGGTCCTGTCTTAGACCAGACATAGAGGGGCAGTTACCGGCCATGTGACCGTTGCTAGTGAATTGGCCACATAGGGGGCAGCGTAGGGAGGGGTTGTGAGTAAGTAGGCGGGTGTTGTGGACGCCCCACATGAATTCTTGTTTGTGTGTGAACTGGCTATTAGTGAGGGTTGAGTGTTTTTTGTGGTAAGAGAAATCGGCGCCGTCCTTCGCGGCGCGGGCGAGGAGGGCTCCGTGTTTGGTTGTTTGCGAGAGAGGAGTGTGTGTGTGTTTGGTGTTGTATGTGTGTGCGTCGGTTTTGAGGTTGGTGTATCTATAGGGTATGGGTTCCCCTAGGGTTTGTGGGATGAGGGTGTATGGCCATGTCCAGTGGCCTATCGTGACCTCTGAACCTGTGGTGTATGTAGTGTCGGGTGGGTGACCATCCGCGACGAGGTTGGCGAGGGTGTCTGCGAGGTCGTTGCCTCGGGAATGATTGTGGGCTTTGATTTTGCCGAGGTGTGTACGGATGCCTGCGTCGCAGCGGGTTTTAAGGGTGTGTGTGATGGATAAGAGGGTGTCGCGGTGAATGTTGTGGCGGTAAGCGTAAGGACAGTTTAAGTATCCTTGTATGAGGCGGAGGGAGCACGCACTGTCTGTGAGGAGGTGGGTGCGGCCAAGTTGGAGGCCTATATCTATGCTAGCTAATTCAGCGCGGTTGATAGTGTGGGAGGGAGGGGTAGAGGTCACCAGGATTTTGATTTTGGTGTCCGAGGCGGGGTGGGTAGCTGCTGCTCCGAGGGGTGACGAGCTTCCTTTTTTCGAGCCGTCTGTGTATATAAAGTCCTGCCAGTTCCAGGCAGGGGTGCCTATGGTGGGGGGGTACGTTAGATGCACGCGGTCCGGGAGGGGGTATGTGAGGGGGTGAGTTGGGTTTGGGGGGCGGTGGTATATACCCGCTGAGTGGGGTGAGTAGGTGCCAGAGACGTGTGGGGGAGGGGGGGTGATGATGGGGTTGGGGAGGTGAGTGTCGTAGATAGATTCGAGAGTGTTGTGAAGTGCGGTCATGGCTGTGGGTGACGAGGGGGTTGGCGACGAGGTATATGTCGACCATCCATCGTGTGCCGAATGGGGTAGGGGTGGGGTTGCCAGTGTGTTGGTCGGGGGGTAGGAAGGTGTTTGCGTCATTGGGGAGGGTGTAAAGGTGGTGGGTGTATGGGGAGTTGATGTATTTGGAGTGGCGGTAGGGTGTGTGTTCCCATCGGGGGAGGATGAGGATGGTTGCGCTGGGTGTGTGAGGGGCTGTGAGGTGTGCGCTGGTGATTGCGTGTTCCATGGCTCGTCTCATGCATTCGTGGTCGTATTCGGGGTTGGCTATGTTGGTGCCTTGCCAGGTGTGCGGGGCATTGCTGCCGCTAGATGAGAAGACGATATCTTCGGGGTAGAGGGAGTGGTAGGTGTGGGAGTGAAGGGATTTATTGAGAGGGTCGGAGTAGAGTTCTGTCTGGATGCGGAATGTGTGACGGAGAGCTGTGAGTAGGTCTTCTCTAGTGGCCCATCTATTGCGGGTGGTGGTGGCGGGTGTGGGTGAGTGGATTTCTGAGCGGGAACCTAGGCGGGTGAGGAGGTGGTAGACCTCCTCTTCGAACGTAAGCTGCGAGAGGTCGGGGCGAAAGAGTTGGTAGAGGTGGCGGACGCGGGGGCCGTTAAGGGTGGTGACCGCGCGGCCGTCGGGAGTGCAGAGTATGGTGGTGTCGTGGAGTGATGGGTGTGCGTGGATAGCGAATTTACCGGTAGGGAGCATGTCGAGGTCGGGGTTGATGGGGTCATGGTTGAATGTGATTAGGGGGTGTGACCACGGAGGGGGTCCGGGTTCTGGCAGAATGGGTGTGGTGGAGGGGACATAGCTTGAGTTAAATGCGGTGAGGGCGGTGGGGCCGGAGGGGGTCTCACTGATGGTGTCGTGTAGTTGTAGGCATGGGGCCCACTGCACTTCGTGGAGGTGGGTGAGGTCGTGTTGTTGGCCGCGAGCACACCACTCGCACTGCCATGTGGCGGGTCCCTGAGCTGGGCGGCATTGGGAGTGTATGGCGAAGTGCGGGCATGTGCAGCAGGTGGAGGAGGGTTCCATGTGCAAGGGGTCATGACAGATGGAGCAGGCGGTGGGGGAGGGGGAGGGGAGGCATACCGATGTGGGAGTGGAGGAGCTGAGGCGGAAGCCGTCGTCGAGTTGTAACTGAATGTCCCATTCCGTGAGGTGTTCCGGGGCCCATTCAACCATGTACTGCGTTTGGCCGTATTCTGTGTCCTTGTGTTTGGAAATGATGCGTGTTACGTCGCAGGGGGGGTAGTGGTGGTCTGAGGGGGTGAGGTATTCTGTGTCTAAGTGTGTGGTGGGTGCGGTGGGGGTGGGGTGAGTGGTGCGGGGGGTGTAGATGCCGGATGAGAGGGTGGTGGGTGAGCGGGGGAGGTGAGGGGAGAGGAGGGGAATCCATGAGGGGTGTATAGTGGTGGGGGGGGATGCTTGGTTGGTAGTGAGGCTTGTGATGGGGAGGCGGTTGTGGATAGTATCGAGGGGTTCAGTGAGGATTGCGGCGAGGAGGCGGATGGGAACTGAGAGTGGGGTGGTGGACCCCGTGAGTGTGGTGATGGATTTGCAGGATTTGAGGATGAAGGAGGATGAGGTGGCTCTGAGGAGGACTTGTGGCCACGAGGTGATGTTACTTTTCCAGAGGGGGGTGAGGCGGGGTAGGAGGGAGGCGTGTGTTTTGCGGGGAGAGAAATCGCAGTAGTCTTGTTTATATGTGCAAACGGAACAGTTACGGCGACAACCAGCCTACATACGTGGTGTCGGGACAACAGAAGTGTTAGAGTTGCAGCCTAGCGACAGCTCTGTACCGAGTCAAACAGTTTATCGGTATGTCCGATCTAGACATGTACTAATAATATCTAGAGTAGCTTACAATAGCTATCTGCAACTAATACGTATGCGGTATTACTTACAACAGGGTCATGGTCATCTGAACCTTTAGGATAGTTGAAACTATTGCCATGGTGCTTGCGAAGATGATCTTGCGGAAGAATGTTGGGGGCGCCTCTAGAAATCATGGCATGGGTGCGCACAGTGCGAACGGAGATGGCCTTGGTGTCGCCTAATGGATAGACAAGGGTGTGTGTGATGGTACCGAAACCAATGACAAAGGCATCGATTCCTTTGACAAGAGCATGCGCGGGAAGGATTTTAAAAGTGCCAAGGTCAAAACGGGCCAAGGAGGGTTGTAAGCAAAGACTCGCGCCGGAGTCGACGAACTTGAGGCCATCCGGTGGGACGTCATTCGGAGTGTGAGTGGCCTTCATCACGGCTACTAGGAGCGTGCGACATGTGTCGTCGAATGGAGGAGCATGTCAGAAGGGGTCGTTGCGGCGTGCACCGGGTTTGCGGTAGAAAACGATCATGCAATGCAGGGTGCGGTAGATAGGGCATGTGTAGCCGCTAGCGGCCGGGTGTGTTTAGTAGCCATCGAGGATGAGGAATCTGAGGAGTTGGATGTCTTGCATATGTGTGTCTAGCCAACGTGTGGAAGTACTGCGTGGGGGGGGGGGCATTGAGAAGGAGATAGATGAGGCCACCGCTGCGGTTGGGGTCGAAGGTGGAGAGTAATGATTTAAGCTAGTGGGAAACGAGGAAATACGCATGGGAGGGGCTGATTGGGATCATGCTATGAGGAGACTGTGTAAAGGACACGACGGCGGCTCGACTGGCGGACAATGTCTACCCACTCACGGACATGTGTTTGAATGATGCCTTGTGGATACATGGGGTCGGCCATGAGGCCGTCATGGATGGAGTCCATTGCGAGATCGGTGGTGTAAAGGCCGCGGAAGGCTGCTTGTATGATGCGCTGGGTCATGGGATGAGGAATAAGAGAGAAGGAGACCATGTCAACGACCATATTGTGAATTTTGTGGCCAAGAAAGTGAGGAACGTAGGGAGAGCCGGTGCGGAAGGTGACGGCAAAAGGGGGGGCCAAGAGCCATGCCAACTCTAGGGTAAGATTCTAAACCACGGTATGCAATGAGGGTTGCGTGAGCTTTGGTGGAGATCCGAGCTACAAGTTGCTGTTGCTTGGGGGTTGTGCGCAGGACAAGGAGCAAACGGCGAGCCACGGCCGTGGCCACGGCCTTGGGCAAGGGTGCCAACACAAGAACCACGACCACCTCCCCTGGGTGGGAGACCTAAGTGTTTCCGTGGTCAAGAGTGATGCAAATGGAACTGTCTACTTTTACCATGGTGCTGGCAGATGCGATATGGAGGAGCAGAGCTACCTACATTGGCCTAAACAACGCAAATGACAACGGGGTTTGCGGAGAGTGGCACAGGCCACGGCATCTTGCATAGGAGCACGGTAAATTGAAATTGAAATTGTTTACAACATGTACCGTATGCGCCGGTTTACACCAAATACCGTATGCGCCGGTTGTTGTCTCTGGGCCCTCCCAACTATGCCATACATGGAACTTACAAGTCATGGCTAAACCGTTAACCACCTATATCCAACCTCTCCAGGGATGTTCGGGGGTTTTACTCCCCCCCGGGGAGTTGTGCAAGACGAGGCGAGGGCGGTGTGCATTCAGGGGCGTGCGAAGGGGCAATGTGCGGAGGCGCGGCGGGAGGTCGTGCGGGATTTGATGCGGTGTATGAGTAGGAGATGATGTAGCCATTGGACAGTATGCGTGTGGAGTTGTGCAAGGATGCGAGACGTGTCGAGGCGTGCTTTGGAGATGAGTTTGTCAGGAGGGTCAGTGCGGGCGGTGAGTAGGGAGGTGAGACTCGTGATGGTGGAGGAGTGTGGTGTACATGTGCGGCTCATGACGATGGGAAGGATGTCTATCACTGTGCCATGCTAGTGGCTCCGGAGGGCGTTTGCGAGGGGAGTGTATTTGGCACGTATGGGGTGGGTTGTTTGGGAGAGGTAATTGTCCGTGCAGTACTTCCATTCCCCTATCTGAATCTTTTTGATGGATGCGTAACGGCGGCGACCGTTTGTGTGAGGAGCACGGGACTGGGAGATCGCCATGATGGGGGCGGTAGTTAAGGGGCTCACATGAAGTGCATGTGGCTGGTGTTGAATAAGCATGGTTGTGAGCTCCGCGAAAGGGATTGCTGAAGCTAGTCGACCATCTAGGTGTGCGTCAAGGGCCGAGATGATGATGTCACGAGCGGCGGCATGATCCGGGTGTAGATTGGCCATTGGCGCGGCTACGAGAAGGTTTCATGAAAGATGTAGGGATGCGGAGTTACTGGATCATGTTTAAGCCCACCAAAAGCACGAAGGTTACGCAATAGATAGGTGTCTATGCGTTTGTTCAGTAACTGCGGTTGAAGAAGTTTTATAAGTATACGGACGGTCATGCTAACGCCCCTTTGGTCGAGCAACGAGATTAAGGCTTGCCATGCGTCTCAGCCCGGACACAACCGAGCTACGAAATTAGGGCCTTGCTCGAAATTAGTTAGGTTTGTAGCCGCGGAGGGGTGTTCCTCCACAGCCAAATTGCGGAGAGCTAGTACATGATGTTGGAAGAATTGGTAATGGGTAATAACGTGAGCGTCCGGTGGTGGAGGTCCCTCGAGCAGATGGGGGTACATTGGGTCCAAAGCGCGGAAGTTGTTCATATACCGGAAAATCCTTTAATTGACGGGACCTAGGTGCGGAAGAGCGCACCGACATGCTGAGGCTATCCTCATGGGCCTCGGGCTTGTCGTGATGTGTTGTGCTTACTAGTGGTGACGGGTGTGGGTAGGAGGTGTGCCCAAGGTCCGGAGTTCCATACGCTGCTAGAAAGGGCGGCGGCGGCTTTGCTCCTCCAACGTGTACGCGTTGTACTTCCGCAGCCATGAACTCCCTATTTTGTAGCATGGCAACGTCAACGTGCGTGAGGGCCACATGAGGTGGGCCGAACTGAAGGTGATAAGTAGGGTGGTTGGAGAAATTTGAAGGTTGTGTGCTAGTAGTCGGTTGGTGGCCATTGAGGAGGGGAGTTCGTGTGTAGGTGTGTGGTGGCGGCGTCGGAGCCCGGGCGCGGCGTTGTGAGAACCTGGAGCGGCGGCGGGGGTTAGTTTCATGGCGGCATGGTGAGGAAAAAACATATGAATGGTTAGCGCATGAAACCGTGTGATTCTCTTAAGTTACGAGGGCCCATAACATATTGTCGGAGACATTCATATGGGTGCATGTAACCAAGTGTTGATGGCGTGTGTGAGAGGCAAGATGTTGGTGATGGTTACGGAAGTGACGATTGCACACACGTAGCCGTTAAATTTGATAAAGAGTGCGCACCTTGCGCGCACTGATGTGACTGATATACGGGTACTTATTTACTGTGATAATAGTTCCATATCCTGGGGGCGGCGCAAAAAATGGTCAGATTGATTTGAATCTAGAGGTTTGCATATCCAATATCATGTGTACGGGACAGTAACTCTAGCGGTTACTGTTACCGTTAATATCGGCGCGTCTCGCATGCATGGCAACCGCCTCGCCTTGCAGTTAGACGCAACCAACGACCAACGACTTCCCCAACGGTCAGCTCTAGCTAGCCCGTGCCTTATAAGCCGTAGCTAGCCACGAGCCTAGGCACTCTCTGCTTTCGCGCTCAGCCAATCTAGGCTTCGCGCGAATGCAGTCTCGACTCTAGTAGTCGAGCAGGGTGTCAGTTTTACCTTTTCGTCCCATGCGCACTCGAGCGTCACGCGACACTTCCCCTCGTTCAGCTACGCCGTTCCCCAATATGCAGCCTGAGCAGTCTACGTCCGCCGCAGCGGCCGACCCTCACGCTACTACACTCGAACAACGCACAGCCGAGCAGATTCGTACGGCAGTTTTGGCATCGGAGCAACGGATTACTGAGCAGTTTTTGGCGGCTAACGCTGCCTTACTCGCTCAGCTCCGTCCAACGACAGCCACACCTGCTACTACTTATCAACAGCAGTCCATTCCCACCGACGCGACCACAGCGACGGGGGGTGGTAAGGAGGCCCCCGAGCCACCTATCGACCTGCTCGACGACGAACCCGACCCCTCCGCGGCCGAGTTTGTCGACTTCACCTACTACGGCGAAGTCATCCCGGCCGGCCTCGAACGTCCCCCCCGAGACGTCGAGGAGCCACGTCTGTGGACTCTCACGGACGACACCGCCCGTGCCCTAAGCGACAAACGCACCCAAGCGGCATACGACGAGTACCTACACATCGGGTGCTATGCCTTCTTCGACAGTTGCGCCAACGCGGCAATTGGCGAGGCTTTGGACACGTTGTCGCACGGCCCACCTCTACCTAAAGAGCAGGCGGCAGCGATTGCCCTCATCCGAGCGGGCCATCGCACCCACACAGCGACGGAGGAGGCCGCCCGTACTCGATTGGGCTTCCTCCGCCTCACCAAGGGCGGACAAACGAGCACGGATGCGGACCGCGTGTTCGCCGAATTGGCACACGAACGCTTTTGCCGACCGCGTCCTACCGCGGTCTCCGGCACATTGGACGCGCTACGCCAAGCTTTCGTCGACCGCACGCTTGAAGTCAGCTTACACGCTGCCAGCAAGGCCGCCGCCGGCGCCGCTTTCGCGAAGGTCACACCGGACAAGCCCAACGGCCCCGACGCTCGTAGCCGCAAAGCCGCCGCCGACAAACGCAAGGCCGCCGCAGCAGCAGCAGCCGCGGCACGAGCAACCCTCCCACCCAAGCCGACCGACTCGGCTAAGACCCCAAGCAAGAAATGATGGTGTAGCCCGCCGCGCCGATTCCTGCTCCCCGACATCTTCCTTCATGCGCCACCGCGTACGTCGAAAATGGCGGGAGTGGGAGCGCATCGGCGCGAGCGGCCAAGTCCTAAGTTGGATCCGCCACGGCGTACGTGTGAAGTTCAAGCACGGCCTACGTCCCAAGCCGTTCAACCATGGCATCTCCATGCTAGACGCCACACCCGACCAACTCGAGTTTCTCAACTCGGAACTACCACGCTTCGAAGCTTGCGGCGCGTGGGAGCGCTCTACGAACCCACGCTACGTCTCCCGGATGTTCTTGGTTCCAAAACCCGGATGCAATCAATGGCGCTTGATTATCGACCTTCGCGAACTCAACCGCTACTGCTCGACGTTCAACATGACTTGCGAGACCCTCAAGCACCTCCGCCATCTATCTCGACCGGGGGACTACTTCGTCTCACTCGACCTCGCCGATGGGTACTACACCCTTGGCATCCGGGAGGAAGACCGGGATTACTTCACGGTCAACTACCGCGGCACCTTATGGCGCCTCGCGTGCCTCCCCATGGGGTGGTCAGGCTCCGCCTACTACTTTTGCAAACTCACGCAAGTGTTTACGAACCACCTACGCCGCCCACCACCTCCCACGCCCGCAGCTACACCGGCCGGCCCACACCGCCCGTCCAAGCGCTTCCTCCGAAACGCGCGATGGCGAGGAACCCGACTACTCCCCTACATGGACGACTTCCTCTTCTTGGCGGACTCCTACGACGAGGCACTCTTACTTCGGCAGCGCGTCCAAGCCCTGCTCGACAGCCTCGGCCTGCAGCGCAACCCCAAGAAAGGTGTGTGGACGCCAACGCAAGTCGGCGACCACTTGGGCCTCACGGTGGATTTACACCGCGGCGAGTTTCGCGCCCCACTCGCAAAACTGCACCACCTCGCGCAACACGCTTCGTCCTTGCTCGGACGAGCAGCGTCCAACGCACGATGGCTACCCACACGCCAACTCGCAGCCTTCGCGGGAAAAGCGCAATTTCTCTACCTCGCCATCGCGCCCGCCCGATTCTTTTTGCGCGAGCTCCACAACGTGTTGGCTACCCGTACCGGTTGGGGGGGACGCGTGCGCCTCACCCACCAACTCCGGCGCGACCTCGAGTGGTGGCGCACGGTACCCTCCCAACACAACGGCCGGTCGATCTACAAGCCCATCGAGACCGCCTATTTGCACGCCGACTCGAGCGACTACGGATGGGGGGCCGTCCTCAACGAGGACGCCAATTACCAAGCCCGCGGGTTTTGGAGCGCCACCGACCGCCTCCAACACATTACGTGGAAAGAGCTTCGGGCAGTCCGGCACGCGGTCGAAACCTTTCTCCCGCAACTCCGCGGACGACAAGTCCTCCTCCACGAGGACAACACTGCCGTGGTCGCCGTCCTAACCAAGCTAACTTCCCGGTCGCCCGTCATGATGACCGAGCTACGGCGTTTGTGGTTCCTCCTCGACACCAACGACATCCACATCCGCCCACGCTACATCCGATCGGCCGCCAACGTCTGGGCCGACACGCTCAGCCGCGAACTGGACTCCGAGGACTGGCAGCTAAACCCTCAACTCTTCACCCACCTCCAGCGTCGGTGGGGCCCGCATACTATCGACCGGTTCGCGTCTATGCTCAACACGCAGCTGCCACGCTTCAACGCCCGCTGGCGCGACCCCTTGTGCGAGGACATCGACTGCCTACACCTCCCCGACTCGGCGTGGAGACGCGAGAACAACTACTGCAACCCCCCTTGGTCTGCCCTACCCGCACTCGCCGCGAAACTCAAACAAGCTCAAGCCGAGGCAACAGTCATCGCCCCCTACTGGCGAAACAAAACATGGTACCACGCGTTCGCCCGCTTGGCCACGGAGACCGTGCACTTCCCGGCGTCCCGCGACCTGTTCTTCCCCGGCAGGCTAGGCAAGCAAGAAGGGGTCGGACCTCCCGCTTGGAGCATCGTGGCCTTTCGGCTAGCACCCCCGCTTGGCTCTACACCCGACGCGGTGCGATTGGCCGAGCGATACGCCCGGACCGATTAAATGCGCCTGTACAGGACGCCCGCCCTCTGCGTACAGGACCCCCGCGCTACGAATTACGCCTCGAAGCAGCACAGTCGCCCTGGTCCTCCGAATTGGCTGAAACTTTTCAAGACCTCCTAGGATCAGATAAACTCGGGGTTACAGCGGTTGCCCTACCGCCCGCCGTGGACTCGACATGCTACAGCGCCGCCTGTTGCCCACCGCCGCTCGCCTCCCGCTACCCGCACAAGTCGCGCTGAACATCCTACACGCCGCCAACACCCTACGCGGCACGTTCGCGTGGACCCCTGCTGCCCTCCCTCAGATGCAGCGCTTCAGAGCCTGTTTAGCGGTGTGTGTCAATTACACGTTTTTCTGCCGCGCCGAAACTGGCGCCCGCTGCCAGACCGGCGACCTAGTGGTCGACATGCCCTCTCAACAAATCTGCCTGTTCGTACGTAAATCAAAAGGAGACCAGCGCCGCGACGCGGCAGATAAACCTGTCATCGCTATCCCGGTCGCAGCTAACCCCGTCCTGGCAGACCTGCTCATCTACTACACGGAACAGCGCGCTACTTTCTGCAAAAAATTTTACAACACGCCACCCCCACTCGCCTTTTGGAGCTGCTCCCCTGCTGAACCTTCCGCCGAGTGGGGCGCCGCGGCCACCATCTCCGCCTGGCTCACCCTCGCCCTCCGTACCGTCAACTCCGCCGCCCCCGCCGGTTTCAAGTGGACATCGCACAGCCTACGGAAAGGCGCAGCGTCCGCTGCCAGCTGCATCGGCGCCCCCCTCCCCGTAATCAAATTTATGGGTGGCTGGGCCAAAAACAGCTCGGTGACCGAAGGAAAATATATTGACCCAACCATGACCCCAACCCCTGCTGCTTGGCGGTTCTTCGGCTGGCTCACTCCGTCCCCCCCGCAACACTAATTCTGGCTGTGCAAGCCTTTGGCTTTAGGTTACTGGCAAAACGTGCCCTAGGGTAAATGGTCAGATTGATTTGAATCTAGAGGTTTGCATATCCAATATCATGTGTACGGGACAGTAACTCTAGCGATTACTGTTACCGTTAATATCGGCGCGTCTCGCCTGCATGGCAACCGCCTCGCCTTGCAGTTAGACGCAACCAACGACCAACGACTTCCCCAACGGTCAGCTCTAGCTAGCCCGTGCCTTATAAGCCGTAGCTAGCCACGAGCCTAGGCACTCTCTGCTTTCGCGCTCAGCCAATCTAGGCTTCGCGCGAACCCACCCACCCATCCCTATAATCCTGCGCTAATTGACCCCCCAGACCCCGCCTGTGGGTGATAAGATGATAAATAAGGCGGGCTGTCTAGCTACTACTTGAGACTGCTAGCTAGACTACCTGGTACAGGTACAGGTACATCGTATGTATGATATCCCGGAAGCCTTCTACGCTTAGCGTTCAATATTTGTAAGTGTGGCGATATCTGAAAATGTTGAGTGCTGACTAGGCGGCGGCGTGACGGCGCATGATGCCGCGAACTTCATCGGCAAATCGTCACATTTTATTTTTGTCGTTATTATTACTGCTTTTTCGTGCAGGGACTTTAATTCTTATTGTTTTGGATAGTGAATTGACTTGTGTTGAATTACAAGAAGCACAACATGAACATGGACAGGAAAAAAGGGAGGGGAACCAAACGGGCAGGAGTGACAAGAGGATAACGGAATCCAAAGCACGCGGCAAAAGGAAGCACTGCATTGTACACAAATCCAACAGATTAAACTAAGGAAACTCCTTTGCAAAACTGAAAATGCAACACGTGCAAGCAACAAACTGACTTGAATTAACTTATGGCCACATTTCATTGAGTTTTAGTGTCGTTTTCGAATGTGCTTGTCAGTGAATAATTAGTGAGTAAGAGGGCAGTGCTGATGCTGTGGAATGCCTTCCAGATCCTCGGGCTCAGGCCTGTGGGGGTTTTTCCTCCTGCCGTTTTTGCATGGTGGTTTCCACTGCCTTTCCTAATTGCAGGAAACATTTTTACTAAATATTAGTGAGCATTGAATCTCAATATCGTCGATACAGCAACGGTAGATTCAGGATGTGTATGTATGTATATCGAAATATAAATAATCCTTCTGTTGATGTGACGGTTACAAGTGCTCGCACGAACACCAACGTTCCTCGTATAGGTGCTCGCCTTCCACTCCCTGGCAGCCTTGCATTGGGAGCTCAGCAAGGCAAACTTGATGCGGACCTCCGCACTTCCGCTTTGCTTGGCACGCCTTCGGTTCAGTCGGTCCATGACTACTACCCCTTCGCCATGGAGGATGGGGGCCGGTTGGCGCCGATGGTGGCTGAGTTGGTCGATCGCTTGGCTATTTTGGTGGCTGTACGTCGCTTCCCTGGCATGGGGGCCGCTGACTCTCGTTCCTTGCGCTCTGAAGGAACGAGAGTCAGTTATGTCCGTATGCAGCATTTTGTTCGTCGATCTACTTCTCTTCCGTTTCGGCGTTTTTTGGGTAATGTGCGACGAGAATTCATGCAACGTCTTTCCGCTGCTCTTCATGGCACTCTGAGTTCTTATCTCCGCGACGCTTTTCATGAGGGCAGTGCTGGTGCTGTGGCATGCCTTCCTGTTCCTCGGGCTTAGGTTTTTTCTTCCTTTCTTTCTTTTTCTTGCTTGGTGGCCTCCACTGCTTTTTCTTGTAAGAATTTTTTTTTATGTTTCAATAATCCTTCTGTATATATATTCCTTGAGAGATTAAGGGATGATGTCTCTGAGATCAGCGCGGGAGCGGTAATGAGAGCATTAGCTTTTAAATTGCCCGCCGTGGCGGAGCGGCGGCCAATCCGTCAGTCGTCTGTGCCGCACCTCGCTGAAGCAAATGCCGGCAGCGACTCGACTGCAGCCCACACTGTTGCCGTCAGCCTCGGCGCGTCGCCTACAACAGCTCAAACCAGCCACACGTTTAAGCTCCAACAGTCGGGCTACCCTAGAACGACTTCCGCTTTCTGGTGCGACACGGTTTTTGAAATCACACAACCGGCCGAGCAGGTACTGCCGCCCACCTCAAAACTCGTTTATATATGGCCTCTTGCCTGTCTGGCACCATCTGAATATGGGAAACTGAGGTCGCATCTGACCTTCGACGCCCAAACCGACACCAATTGCCAGCTTCAGACGCGTTAGCTGTCTTGTGAAATCATCTGTAGCACAGTATTGCTTTTTCCATTTCAAGTAGCTGTGACTACCGTCGCTCGGTTGTTTCGGAGCGGAGACAGGTAGTCAGGCGTTGCGGCACCCAAATAAGCAAACCCATATAGGAATAAGCCCCCTCTGTTACTCTGTACCTTTGACGCTTGGCAGTCCACCCCCCTCTCTTAACCCCCAGCGTTTCTATTCGAAAGTCGTATACACAAATTTTGGAGGCTGCGTAGCGGAACAAAGGGCACATCGGTGTAGCGAGCTAAAATATTTAAAGCACGCGAGGCGATCGCCCGGCGGCGCTTTACTCGTCAGGCCAGAGCGGCGTCGCGTTTCCTGGATGGGTTTATTCGTCAAATGCCAGTTGGCTCACTAATTGATTTTCTTGGCGGCTGAGTAGAGCAGGTGTTGCTAAGATGGGTGGAGACAACGCTGGTCCCCCTACGAAGAAGATGAAGGCGGACGATGACGTGGTGCTGAACCTGGCCCAGCACCACCTTTGCCTCGTCCTCGACTACGGTAGCCAATACACTCAGCTCATCACTCGCCGGGTTCGCGAGATCGGTGTCGCCTCGAAACTCATCCCTGGCGACGCCAGCCTGGTACGCATTCCCCACCTCCATGACGCTCGATGAGACCATCCCAACCCACGGGTCCAGCGCGTGGCCTTGACGCCTGCTGTCTGCGCGTATACGCGACTATGCGATGGAGTGCCAATACTGCCCCTTCCTCAAGTGGGCTGGCCTTTCCATCATTGCCCTACCCCCCTCCGATA
>JAPMLY010001236.1:57500-115400 GCA_026401115.1 Tetraselmis chui
CGGCTCGCCGGTGCAGGGCCTGACGGACCCTGAGGCCAAGCGTAAGGCGATTGGCTCCGAGTTTATCGACGTGTTTCGCGAGTTTCGCTCTAAGATGGAGAAGGATCTTGGCCACCGGCCTAAGTTTCTGGTGCAGGGGACGCTTTACCCAGATGTCATCGAGTCGATGCCGCCGCCGGGCAGCGACCAGAAGCACAGCCACACTATCAAGAGCCACCACAACGTGGGCGGTCTCCCCAAGGACTTTGACTTTGACCTCATCGAGCCGCTGCGTGAGCTGTTCAAAGACGAGGTGCGCGCGCTGGGGCGTCTCAAGGGGATGGACGTTCCGGAGGCGTTCATCACGCGCCACCCCTTCCCCGGCCCCGGCCTCGCGGTGCGCGTGATCGGCGACGTCACGGAGGGCGACCGGCTGGAGGTCCTCCGCGCTGTGGACGAGATTTTCATCGACACCATCCGCGAGTTCGGCCTCTACGATCAGATCTGGCAGGTGAGGGGCCCGCTACCTGCCTCAAGCCTTCCCTTTGTTCTGTCCCATCCCACTCTCACTGCCCCCCTTTGCTTTGCAGTCGTACATGTATTGATGGTTTGGGAAATGTTTCGTAAAATGTTTGCCCTGAAAATTAAATGAAGGGTTTCAATTATAGACCCAAAAGGTATCTCAGCAAATGATGTCGCACCGTGTTTCTCTCAGGGCTTTCCTCATGCACGCATTGGATTTGAGTTTTGCTGTTGGCTGGCTGTGTTATCGCTCTGTTTGTTTGTCGGGTTGTGTGTAAATGAATGATAATTATACACTATTCATGTGAATAGTTTGTGAACGGTAGCGCAATAACTGCTGCCAATGAGTGAAGGTTCATAAGGGGGGTGTAATGGTCGCCAGTCAGGAGCAATGGAAGTGATAGCGATGTTGCCAAATCCAGAAATATGAGAAGAGCGATATTATTTGCAACAGATGAAAATATACATTTTGTTGTTATTGCATGAAACCCACTTTCTCATTTATCTGTCGATCACAAACCAGACCGATGATGTAGCATTTACCTGTTGTGATGCCGGCTTTCATCCCAAAAGCAATTTGTATCCATTTTTCTACTGCCCATAGTACTTGGTTGCCTGCGCTGATTTAGATAGGGCGACTAAACGCTTTGTGTGTGACGGTGGTGGTGTGGCTGTCAGGCGTTTGCAGTTTTCCTGCCAGTGCGCTCGGTGGGGGTGCAGGGCGACCAGCGAACGCACTCTCACGTGGTCGCCCTCCGCGCGGTCACCTCCGGCGACGGGATGACCGCGGACTGGTTCCCCTTTGACGGCCACTTTCTCAAGGAGGTCTCCACCCGCATCTGCAACAAGGTGCGCAGCGTGAACCGCGTCGTGTACGACATCACCAGCAAGCCGCCCGGCACCATCGAGTGGGAGTGAGAGTGTGGCAGGGGGGGAGTGGAATGCCTTCGAAGTGTGGTCTGGGCAGTGGCCCGTAAAAGGGGACATGCGGCTGTTCATGGTGCCACTACCCGGTAGGCAGTTGTGTGTGCAGCACTGTAACCAACGTCACGGCTTGGTATTGATGCATCCCGTTGTCTCTGTCACTGCTGCCTCGAGCGGTGACGCCTCTCGTGAGTCAACTCTTAGCGCGCATAGCGCGGGACCCGATGAGCGTTTGTTTTCGTATTTACTCGAAATCCGTAAATCTGCCATCCAAAGCAGTTGCTCGAACGTCTCGCTACTGTCTGAGGCTGCGCGGTCCTCAGATACCTGAACACATCTTTGCTTATGTATGAGAGGTATTGTGACACAGGTGAAGGTGTGTGTGGTAACATAATTATCGGAAGTGGTAGTTGACACATGATGTGATGAATGATGAGCTCTGTTAAGCATGGCCTCTCTGGCGGAGACGGCCAGATATCATGGTTACGGGCGGAACGGCAAATGTTAAGATGGTCTATCACTATTAGACCTTCGTGGTTTTTGCTCATAACGTGCCTTTACTCCCCTCCATAAGTTCTTATGGCGTCGTGTCACTGCATGTCCGACCGAGCTGCAGAGGGTGCGTTTCAGGGCTCTGTGTGGTTTGGTTTGTGTGTCAAGAAGGCGTTGGGGAGAGGGTGGGGAGTGAATGTGTTTGATGATGTGCGGGGCTGAGTCATGTTGAAGGTTTGTGAGCTACTCCGTGCAAATTTGAGCATAAACTTGCATCGCATGGGGAGTACGTATGTGAGTGAATTGCGTTCCATTGTGAGCCCGTATCGATACGTGGTGACGTTCTGTGCAACTGCTTGTCTGTAAGAGGGTGGGTATGTGTTGTGAGAGATGGACAGGCGGGATGCGGGTAGTCTGTCTGCGCGGCCGTATGCATGGGTGGAGGTGGCTGTGTGCGCGCACAACAGGCTCAGCTTGCTGCATGTGAGTGCGCGGAGGGGAGATAAGCAGGAATTTACACCCTTAATATGCCTATGATGGATGACGCACGGCACAGCTCAACTCTCTCTCGCTCTCTCTCTGTCTCGCTCTCTCTCTCTACCTTGGGAGCCTTGTTCATTACGTGAAGTGCCGCTTGATGGTGGGGACGTGGTCGGTGGGGTCGATGTCGCGGTGCAGAGGGAAATCGAGGGGCATCGCGGGCGGCAGCGCAGCCGCGAGCCGTTCCTCGTCCGCCATCAGCGCCTCCAACTGCGTCCACACCTCGCGCTGCCCCTCCACCGTGAAGTGCAGCCCGTCGTTGAGCAGCGTCGTCCGCCACCCCTCCACCGCCTGAAACCCCTCCCAGAGGTTTAACACCGGGCACCCCTCGTCTGCCGCCACTCGGCAACAGGCGGCCGCGTAGCGCCCCGTGACTTCGTTGGTGCGAGTGGGCGCCTCCGTCTCGGCAGACTTTCCGTCGCGTTGCTGAGTGGACTCGACCAGTGCGGGCTCATACACGGGCGGCGGCGTGATCAGCACCACCGCCCCCGCGCCTCGCTGGTCCCTCAGAAAGCGAACCATTCGAGTCAGGTTGGCGGCATACTCGTCCAGCGGGACGTGCTGCCGCGCACTGTGTCGATCCGGCAGGGCAGAGTCGTTGGCGCCGAAGAAGAGGGTGACGAGTGCTGGTGAATGGTTAGAGGCCGGGAACGCCGCGTCCATCACCTCCAACGCCCACCTGCGTGCCACGGCGTGTCACTAGGCGCTTAGGGGGGGAAGGGACCGATGTCGAGCAGGCAGATAGGCACCTCGGAAGTGGATACTAGCATTCGGTCATCCAAAGCCCTCCTCACCCCCCTCCCCAATCACTTCGAACCACACATGCGTACGCACAGAGATTCAGACACACGCGTATACAGACACACACACATATACACGCACACAAAAACACACACATATATACGCACACACACACACACATATACCCCACAGCTCCTCACCTTCCCGACCCACAAACGTGTATAGGAAGCATAGAACATAAGTAAGCTTAACCCAACATACGTTCATGTTCGTCAGAACACTCGCTGCCTCCTTCCCTTCCTCTCTCTCACACACACGCACACACACACACACACACACACACACACATGTAACCGCAAAAATGTTGCGTGTTTGTCCATCCAAGCACCTGCCTCATTGACGCAGCATTTGGAGAAGAGCTCCGCTGTGTTGCATGCAAGGGAGGTGGAAGGGCGCGGACACTGTGGAACTGCTGCCCACAATCAACACCCCATAGTGCATGCCCTTGGATGAACAAGAGGAAAAAAGGGAGAGAGCTCAGGCTCTAAAGGGAGGGAGAGTGCTCAAAGGTGGCTGAGGGAAATGAGTCAAAGGGCTGAGAGTGGTTCGAAGGACAACAGTGGCGGCGTAACAGTGGACTCGCCTGGTGTTGTAACCGCTCAGGCCGCGGAAGAGCACGTCCGCTCGGCGTTGGTACGCATTGGCCAGCGCCGCGCCCCACCCGCCCTCGCCAAAGCTAAACTGGGTGAGGCTATCGCCAAAGAGGACGACTGTCGGGCGCGGTTTCGCCATCGTCTTCGCCGACCTTGACCGCCTGTCTCACAAGTGTCCGTCGTGACGGCCGATCCAGAGAGAAGACGGCAGTGTCGTCGCGAGGCTGATCCGTGCAGCGGTGGCCCAGGAACCTTCCCGGAGTTCAACGAGCAGAGAGTCTCAGTAGAGCGTTAGCTCGCTGTGTGTGACTCTCGTGTATTGTGGGACGCGCGCGGAGCTCACTTGTTTCGTGGTCACCCTTCCCTCGTTCCTCATCGTCGCCTGTACGTCAGCTACCGGTAGGCCACACAAGTGCACAATAAATATTCATCAGCACATTCGCGCGAAAAAATCGGTGTGTGTATTTTTCAGTGTGTGTGTCAGTATGTAAATTTGTGAATCTCCCTCTGCTTGTGTGTCGGTGAGTCTCCCCTGCTCAAGAGCTCGTTGGGATTTAGTAATACGGGCTTAGGCCCTTGTGAGATTGTACTTGACTTACGTAATATCTGAGAAGGGCCTCAGGCTTGCGAGGCGTTTTCCTTCTTTTTTTATTTTATTTGATTGGTGGTTTCCGCCACTTCTTTTTCGTGTCAGTATAATCTTTTGCAGCGAATTTTTTTTTACACTCTCCCCATAAAGTCCGTTACTAGCGGCACGCATTTGATTACCCGCCACACACAGCCGCGATGGCCATGCAATTCGATTGACGGGTAGAGTAATACTGTAATGGCTTTCGAACAACACACCACGGCGCGTTGTTCACTGACGTGAGCACATCTATCGGCACGCTCCAATTATTATGGGCACACACGTTGAATTTGCGGTCGAAATTTTGCAGGCCAAAATTCGTGCATGTGCAGGTTATGCACGCCTCTATGCGTGGCTCGGTATACATAGTGTCGCGACAAGCCGGGAGACTACTCGACATTGGGCTCTCAGCATGTTTGCACAATTGCACGAGTATCCGCCGAGTGTGTTGCGCCCGGCCGCCTACACAGCGGCAATACCGAGAATGGCATATCGTGTGCACTAGGTTTTCTTGCCAAATGCCCGAAAATACAGCCAAGGAGCACGGGCTAGGGACCTATTGGGCTTGAGGGGCGGTTGCCTTGGAGTGTAAGCACCCTAGCGCGCGAATCGCTGGCCTTCGAAGCTTTCGCATCGCCGGGCGTGAAGTATGGCGGGGAGCTTTCAAAGTATCCTAGCACGGGCCTTAGTTTGGCATACTGTAAATGGCACGGCACCATGCCATCATGGGGCATGAAATGGGTAACGCCGTTAATAGACGAAATATAAAGCGCTGATTGTTGAGCGTATTGGTGGAGTAGGTGTGCGGGTATCACCTATCCAAAGGTTGCTAGCCCCGCGCGAATGTGGCAGTTTTTGAAGCCCTAGAAACTTTAGTAGGCTATACGAGGGGCTGGATGGCATCGGACGACGGATTTGACGCGAAAACCGGCCGGTAGGCGTACATTAGTTTGAAACCTTATAGTTACTTAGTTTGCTCAAATCGGACACCGTACGGCAAAGTTAGGCTTTTTTAAGCCTCCTAAGCTGTGGAATTCCGGCCCCTATCCCACCCACGTCAAGCATCTTAACGGCACATGCCATCACACCCACGTGCTCCCATGTTTGCGGACAACATGCTGGGATCATAAAAACCGCGTGTTGTGTCGCCGATTTCGGGAGTTTTCACGAGCCAAAGTGTGGAAAATCCGAATTCCGGGGCGCCCGAATCAAGGTATGCCCCGAAATCGGGGTTGACCCGCAAACCCTAATACGTCAGTTCGTAGCCATGACGGGCCCCATTTATGCCCCGCTTCCCCCTTTACTTCGCCGTCAACACAAGTTTCGGTCCGCCTTTTCAACGAGCTAAAGTAAAGTTAAACCCTAAAAACCCTACATGATAAACACCAGCCCTACACGAAAGGCCCTATTTCACTAGTAACTTACCTTATGGGAAGCGTGTAGTACTACAAACTCGCTTTAAACTAAAAACATTCTTAAAAGAAAAGGCAGCGGAGACCACCAAGGAAAAAGAAAGGAGGAAAAAATAACCTAAGCCCGAGGAACATGAAGGCATGCCACAACATCAGCACTGCTCTCTTGCAAAGCGTCGCGGAGATAGGAACCCAAAGTACCATGAAGAGCAACCAAAAAACGATGCATGTCTTTTCCCGCACATCCCCCCAAAAACGCCGAACATGAAGTAATTCGACGAACGAAATGTTGCATACGAACATAACTGTCAATACGCAAAGAACGAGAGTGAGAAGCACCCATGCCATGGAAGCGACGAATGCCACCAAAATAACCGCGCGATCAACCAACTCAGCCGCCATATGCGCCAACCGGCCCCTATCCTCCATAGCGATGGGGTACCGGTAGTAGTCATGGACCGACTGAACCGAAGGCGTGCCAAGGAAAGCGGAAGTGCGGAAGTCGGCATCGAGTTTGCCATGCTGAGCTCCCAATGCAAGGCTTCAGGGGAGTGGGAGACGAGCACCTATACGAGGAACATTGGTGTTTGTGCGAGCACTTATGACCGTCACATCAACAACACGATGACGGTGTGGGGCCATGAAGTCCAACCAAACCACATATCCATGTCGATATCGAGAAGCTCCCGACCGAATACGGCGGACTTCCAACCACAAGTCCCGCACGTTTAGTAGCCCCCGCTTCAAGCATTAACTTTTCAAGCACGTGGACAATCCGATCAAAAAAAGTGCGTAAATAATGTTGTTTAAATTCGAAAAATAGTGCTACCCGTACATCGAGCCAGATACATCTAATCAGTTCAAAAAGGTGAAAAAGCAATATTCAGCTTATAAAACCATATAAAACAATTAAGCAAGCGGCTGCAAAACAATCGATATCTTCATCCACCATCGGATGAATGCCTCTTAATCCTTACATGAAATAGAAGTTGTGAGGGACGATATATCCCAGATTGAGACCATGGATCCCATGTGAGACCGGAGAGTGACCTTGATGGCGCCGATAACGGCTGCGTGCCCGGATTAGCACGGGGGCTCTACTACTCAGTCATGATCCCAATAACGAAAGCGGATGAGGAAGGGGGCAACGGGCACTAACTATGGAGCTGCGTATCAAACATGAATAGGTGAGGAAATAACGAAAAAATATTCACGAGCGCTATTTGACGCATAATGTCATGTAACAATACACTACATGACATTACACAAGTACTCGTAACTACATTGATTCGTGGTTTTCCATTGAAAGGACGCACCACGCGGTTACGTCGCCACTGTAATTCAGCGAGGGTATTGCTATGTATTGCAATGCTTGTACCTCCCGGTGGCGCCCGCCGGCGGCGTAGCGGCGGTCCCGGAGGGGGTGCACTCGCGGGCCCGTCGGCATCCCTTCACCTCCCCGTGGTGGGCGCTGGAAACTCCGTAACCGTACCAGACCTGGCACGGTCGGGGGCTAAGAGGGCCGGCACTACGATCCGCGATCAACATTTTTCGGGAAAGCCCTCAATAGAGGGATTTTGAATAAGTAATTTATGTACGCCACCGGCGCCAAGATCCCCGCTCGGGCCGTCCGATATGTTTTTTCATTGCTAGATACTACTTGGTACCGTTGTAATTGGGGGGTGGGACATGTATCTCAGGAGCGTGTGGTGGCGAGGAGGGTGCGGTCGGATCTACGGTGGGACGCAGATGTCGGATATGGCGGCGAACAGCCGGGAAGCATAGCAAGGGAAGGGCGCTCGCTAGCCATCGACCAACCATGGGCAACTCACGCCTTCCCGGGGGGCGAGGCGCAACGTGACGCGGACATGAGGTAAGTCGCAGGCGGAGAAGCGGCTCCGTCAGGCGGTGGCGATCCTCATGATCAACCGCCGCCGCGAAGCCATGCACGGAAGGCTTTTTCGGAAACTAAATAATGTCCGTATCCGGCGTAGAGGTTACTACCTTGCCCTATCCCACGGATCTCCCTTAGTTCTCCCAACAAAGATCGGAAACGTATGCAATGATGCGGGAGTGGTTGCCGTCGTGCCTGCGAATGATACTGTTGTAAGTAATACCGCATACGTATTAGTTGCAGATAGCTACTGTAAGCTATTCTAGATATGATTAGTACATGTCTAGATCGGACATACCGATAAACTGTTTGACTCGGTACAGAGCTGTCGCTAGGCTACAGCTCTCACACTTCTGTTGTCCCGACACCACGCATGTAGGCTGGTTGTCGCCTTAACTGTTCCGTTTGCGGGACTGTGACTGTAACTACGTTTGCGTACGTTATCTTCCACACTAACTGTGTTTGCATGGTTCAATAGGTTATGGGCCCCCGCCTCACGTCACTCACGCGCGACAACCTGGTTCGGCGAGCTGCGATCGACAGCTCTCCCGCAGAAGGCAAGTTTCTATAGACACCTAGTACTTTCAACTTGTAGTCGGCGGTATCGCCAGTATAAACTGCGATTTTAAAACCCGCCACCACCCTCTTAAGTCAGCCACCCGCCGGAGATAGCCAGCCACCCACACCGACGCACTCGTCGTGTGTGGACAGGGTGCACACATGTCCAAGCTGGAGAACGGGGGGGTGCACTGTCGGGTGAATACGCATCCACAGGTTGCACGCTAGCCGTAGCTTACCTTTTTTATTTTCATATTAGCTTAGCGACTAGGCCATCAGCGCAGCGCTCCACCTGTCCTGGCCTTGGCCTCGACTTGTGCCCCACACTGGGTGGAGGATACAGAGAAGGTGCTCTGAGACACCCCGGGGCTACAGGCCGAGGGGTCGGCGGGCATCAGGCCGTCTCTTTGCATACCGCTGTTAGGCACGAGTCCGGCTAGCGGTTTTTACCGCTGCCTGTTTTTAATCCAACCCTTTCTTTTTCGCCCTGTGTCGAAATGGCGCAGAAAAACCCGCATGTTGCACCTGCTGATTCCCCTGACCCAGGCTCTCAGCAGAGCACTGTCGTTCAACCCCCGGACACTCTCGCACTGCTCGTTGCGCAAACGGCGCACTTAATAGCTCGCCTCGACTCGCAGTCGGCCGAGGGTGCTGTTGTTGCTGCGGGTGCTAATCCGCACCCCCCTGTAGCTCAGCGCCGCCACAATGCTCCCTTCGAACCCGTCCGGGACAGCCATAACGGTCACCCCCCGGACACTCTCGCACTGCTCGATGCGCAGGTGGCGCACTTAACAGCTCGTCTCGACTCGCAGTTGGCCGAGGGTGCTGTCGCTGCTGCGGGTGCTAATCAGCACCCCCCTGTAGCTCAGCGCCGCCATGATGCTCACACCGAACCCGTCCGGGACAGTCACGACGGCCACACCCTCCACCTGCAGAGCACTGTCGATACTATCCAGGGTGTCCTCGAGCTCCTCCGTGTGCAATTGACGCGCCTTGAAGCGTATCTCGACTCGCGGTCGGCCGCTATTGCTGCTCTCCCTGCTGCGGCTGCTATATCGCACCCCCCTGTCGCTCAGCGCCGCCACGATGCTCACCTCGGACACTTTCGGGACAGCCACGTCGTGCACACCCTCCCCCTGCTTGTGCATCCCCAGCCTGGCTACGCCCCACAGGACGCACAGTCAGCCTTGTCTGCTGCTACCGCTGCAACTCCTGTTGGCGACCCCGCCGTCGCACAGCGCCGCCTCGATGCGCACCGCGAGCCCTCGCGCCCCAAACTCGTAGGTGAACACTTGCAACCTCCCCCACCACCCCCCAAATACCCCCCCGCTGATTCTACCCTACACCGCGACCCCTCCCATCACGACATCGCGGTTGAACAACTCCCGCCACCCCCCCCCCCCCTACCCCCCCGTTGGATATGCCCCTCACCACCCCATACCTCTCATCCCGGAGGCGCCCTCTCACGGCATCCCCCCCTCCCGTGACCACCCGAATTCGTACGCCCCGCCGTCCCCCATGGCTGGCCGCTCTCCCTTTCCCGGTGGCCCACCTCTACTCTTCCATGGACATCATTCTTCCCCAGCCCAGCGTGGCGACCACACCCCCCGTGGCCGTCGTCGCCCCACCGTTGACCCCATAGTCATCGGGCGACCGACACACGCAACCCCCGACTTTGACCCAGACGTCCACCCCAGTCTCTTGGGCAGCCCCCACTACGCCCCCGTCTGCACGCGCCCCGCTGTCTACCCGGTCTTGCGCATCCTTGGCTCCGCCCAAGCCTCACCCACATAGGCACATTTGCGCGCTCTGCAAAAGGTCCTCCGCTCCCTTCATGGCACCATTCACATGCGCCTGACGTTGGGGGGGGGCATGGACCACAGCCTCCAACTCACAGGCTTTGCCGACGCTGCCATGCTCACCAAACTCCTCCCAAGACCTGCACTGGCAAGACACCGAAGTGCGATCATTGGAGGACAAGACCCAATGCAACGCTTCATCCCGTAGCTACCTGCAGGGGGAGTGTTGTAAGTAATACCGCATACGTATTAGTTGCAGATAGCTATTGTAAGCTATTCTAGATATGATTAGTACATGTCTAGATCGGACATACCGATAAACTGTTTGACTCGGTACAGAGCTGTCGCTAGGCTACAGCTCTCACACTTCTGTTGTCCCGACACCACGCCTGTAGGCTGGTTGTCGCCTTAACTGTTCCGTTTGCGGGACTGTGACTGTAACTACGTTTGCGTACGTTATCTTCCACACTAACTGTGTTTGCATGGTTCAATAGATACGGGTGGGCCCAGTGTTCTTTGGGGGGACGCAAGGAGGGTACGGGCGTATCTACGGCGCCGGATTTATGGCCAATCGGGAAGCAACACCATGGAAGGGCGCTAACTGGCAGCTCACTACGTAGCCAAGCTACATCTCCCTGGGGGAGGAGTAAGCACGAGCGGCAAGGAGGTTGGTAGCGACGGGGGGAGCGGTACGATCTAGCTGCGGCCCACCCGGACCCCGAGCGGAGGGTTTGAATAATTTCCGTGTCCCGCGGTCCATCGGATCCGGCTACGGTGACATGCCCTCCCACTATCGACACCCACTATCGCTAGACAAACTTAATGCTAGAGAGTGTAGGCCCGGGTTAGCGCTGAGGCCCACGCTCAAACATGGTTGCTCGGTGGACGCGCGATCGGAGGGGGGAGGGCTAGGTCGCAAGAAGGACTGCCAAATATGTACCCGGGTACGAGACATAGAAAGCCGGGGAAATGAGGGGGGGTCCAAGCGCGGAGGCAACAACGCCAACTTTCCGATATGGCTATGTGTCTTGGTTCCCCGCACATGCCTTTGAGGTGACGGGGGACCTCGACAAGGAGGAACGCCGCGCCGGGAGGAGCGGCAACGACCTTGTGGCGGCGTCTACGGGATGCGTTGACAAGGCCGACAAGCGACTACGTGAGGAAGGTTTTTTTGGCAATCTTTCCTCTCCTATCTTCGGCAAGACCGAAGTCACGCGGGAGATTGATTAGTAGGCCGGCCCGTCGTCCCTCCCGAAAGCCGATCGGCCTTGGCCGGTCGGCACCCCGGTGCGGAAGCGGGCCATGCATCGTGAAGGTCGAGCAGAGGTTCATTTTGAAATTCTTGACAAGTGGATTAATTTTTACATTTAATTTCCTTGATTACAAAATTATGTATGTTGTTACTCCGTAGGCGGGGGGACTGCGGCAATTACGGTTGTTGCTTTTCGGATTTTAATCTCTGAGGAACGTCGGCACACATTGCGGATAGGTAAATCGGTAGGTGTACCTAGTTGAAGAGTACCCGGCCCAATCTTTGCTCTTAAGTGTCCTATATGGCTGAGCTATTGATGGGCGTTAGATAGCAACCGGTCCAGTTTGCTAGTCTTGTTGTAAATCATTTATATTACCTCACGGTACGAATAAATACGCACAATTAATCTAACTAGCTACATGACGCGGTAGTCTTATTTCCCGAGACATACGATCCGTGTCGCTTGTCTATTCAGATCGTTACGAGAGCCGTAGCGCTTGGCACGATGACCACGCGAAAGCACGTACACGCTAGCTATGCTCGACTTGTTAGGCCCAATGCAGTGGAGGGAGGTGACAAAACCCTTTAACCATTCCTTTGTTCGACTGCAATGTACTATTTCACGCTAACATTCAGATGTCTTCCATCTCTCTCTCCATCTGCACTTCCGCATGAAGTAGCAGGAGCAAACAAGAACAAATTCGAGTCAGCAATTAGCATTCGGAAGGCAAACTACCACATTGGCTTCGGAGCGTCTTGATCTTCATACGCTCTCGTTATTGCTTGATTCGCTCGACGCTGATTGTTTGATTTGACATGGCTTCCCTTGGTCCCGGAAAATACGTTCTTGTCGTTATGCCTATCGGAGGTTCCAAACTCTCATACATCAAACTCGCGTTACATCGTGAACCCATGAACTGATAAAACTGGGTTTCTTGACGATTTGATTTTGCCTAGCGAAGAGCATGTCGACGTGACCGTTCGCGAGCTTTTTAAGGAAACTAGTCTCACCTTGACCTTCGACGATCTTACGACGTTGAGTGGCAACCTTGTTCGATTGCCGTTACTTGTTGGAAAGTGCTAGCTCGTTTGCGTCTTTTCAGCCTCTGTTATATCCCGCACGTGATTGTTAACCCGCGTACCCCGGCTAAGGCCGAACACGCTGTTACCGCTCGGTCGACCATCCATCTTGACGGTTCTAACATCGTTCCGAAAACGATTGACATTGACGGAGTTTCTATTAAACCGTCTAATATCGGTTTAAACATCAACACCGTCTTGTGTGGACGTTACATGATCAAAGGGTACATTGATCAGTTGTGTGGTAAGATGACGCCCACCGATTTACGCATGGGATTTTAACCCCCTACAACCAAAATTGTTGGTATGAGCGTAACAACGACTGAGACGTACCTAAGGGAGCAGTTAACGCCCCCTACTAGCCACGCCAAATCGCACGTAAAGTGGAGGATTAGTTGGAAATGCAGCCTCAACGCTTCGTCATGCTCAGCATCAATGTTGACTCGTACAACGCCGTCGTTTGAGTTACGTCTCAGTTTCTAGGACCCTTGAACAACGGGAGGCTTAACCATTAACATGAGGCTTCGATTCCAAACACTTTCGACTCTTTGGTTACAAAGATTCGCAAGACGTCCATGCTGCCCATCAACATTTGGAATGACGCGATAAAAGCTATCTCGAGGACCCACAGGTCGAGGGCACCAAGCGCCCCAAGCGCAGTGAATGCTCGTGGTCGTGGTCATCGCCGTGGCCGTGGCAATCGGGGAGGCAGAGGTCGGTCTTCTTCGAACACCGGCCGAATTGATTTGAACGTCATCGCATGAGTTCTTACCCCTCATGAGCGTAAACGACACCAAGAGGAGAGACTTCAGATGCCACAAGAAGGGGCACCGTGTCTTCAAATACCCGGAGCAGAAGGGCAAGGAGCCGTTCGACACGCCAACTAAGCAGAAATTATGGTGGCAAGGGTGCTCTTCGGACGAGCTGGAGCAATTGGCTATATATTTTGGCCGTCTTGAGACACTATTAGCGACTGGGGCGCAAGGTACACCTTCGACACCTCCATCGACTTCACTTGCGACACTTGCGAATCAAGTAGTATGTCGTCATCGTCGTCAAAGCAAGCACAAAGACAGTCGTAGGCATACGTTCGATTAATTGGAAACTTGTTGACTATGTTTTCGAGCCTCTGCACGCACGGTTTCACTTCTTTTTGGAAGGTTTTGCAAACGACGAGGGCCTAAACTCGCAAGATGACTTACCTCATTGTTCGCCGAGTGACTCTGTCTGGGAGAGACACTTGTGTGGGGAACGTGATTTCTTCATTTCACCATGGGAATTGGCAGAGCATACTGCACGTTATTTTGTGAGTTGTCGGCGTACATCTCCTACAGCTACGGTGGTAGTGTTTGTTCTACCTAAGTGGGCTAAGTTCAACAACCTCAATGGACAATAACAGACAATGGAAATGTACCAATAATTCCTTGCCACGACACAGCTTTTCACTCGCTAGTCAGTGGACGACCGACCAAGCAAAATGTCGTGGCGCATGATCCACGGCCAACTCTGTTGTGGTTGGTCGACGCTGATTGTAGTTCTTAAGATTCAGCCCCGACTACAACATTTGTCGAGCCCCCATGGCGACTTGAACCACCAAACGAGCCATCACTACGCTACGAAATCTTTATCCGGACGCTTCCGCCATGTCAACTTACCTCACCGAAGCTCGCCCGCATATTCGAACCGGGCTAAACGTGAAAGCTTCCAATGGCGGATAGCGAATTTTTGGATTAATCGATTGTGCTGCGACGCTTGACTTCGTGTCACAGGACTGCGCTTTCTTAGACGCACAAGTCCAAGGTCAAGACACTAGTTCGACTCGCTAACGGGCAAGTCGTCATGTCTTCGACGGTTTGCGAGATTACTTTCGAGCTGGCTCGACACGAGTTCAAACGGACTTTTTAATGTCTCACCTGATATACGTGCTACTTATTTGGTGCTCGGTTTACCATGGCTGGATGACGAGCAAGCTTCTTTACAATTTGGCACGACGCGTGTTTTACCCTAATGGACGGTACAAAAGTTGAGGTTCAGACAAAGGAGCGACGACGGCTTTAGTCTTTAGTAATGTCGGCTGGCAAGGTTCAGAAGCTCATGCGCAAGATGCACCAAAGTAGGGGACGTAACGTCGAGTTTTACGTGATTAACGTCCCGCCAACTGCGGAACAGGCAGCAGAGTTTCACAATGGAGAGAAACTTATTGCATAACAACGTCAACACTTTCGGACAATACTCTCCGATGACTTCCCGGAGCTACTGCAACCAATGGATTCGCCCCATGTAAGCCGACAATCGGATCATCCCATTGAAACAACTAGCCCAATGAAACGTCATCGTCTAAATATATTGTCACTTGCGGAGCGCGCTGAGCTTAACCGAAAGCTCAAAGACGCAATGGAGGCTGGCTTAATTCGTCCTTGTCACAGTGAGTTCGGGTCGCCAATTATCTTTGTGCGTACAAACGATGACTCGCTTCGACTCGACATGGATTACCATGGCCTTCATGAGGTTACACGCAAGTACGCTTACCCCCTTACGCATGTGAATGACATCCTCGATGCATTGAAGGACGCGATCTTGTACACCCACCTCTCGTCCGGCTTCTAGCAACCTCGAGCGCGTGAAGAGGAAGTTCACACGACGGCGTTTCACAGACCTCATGATATGATGGAGCGAGTCGCTATGCCACTTGAACTGTGCAATGCTCCAACTACGTTTCAGCGGATGATGAATGACATCATGCGCGATTTTTTACACAAGTTCGTTACGGTTTATCTCGACGACGTTTGTATCTAAAGTCGCACTTTGGAGGAGCACCTTGAGCACCTGCGTCTTGTGCTTCAGCGTTTTAAGTAGGAAGGCTTGACGAGTCGAAGTTGCGTATTTTAAAAAGTGCTTTTTCGGTCTTCAAGAGATGGAGTACTTGGGCTACACAATGTTAGCTGGTCAAATTTCAGTCTCGACTAAGAAAGTCAAGGCCGTTGCATAGCGGCCAACGCCTACGATGATCTAGGAGGTTCGCGGTTTCGTACAATTCCGCAGCTTCTACGCGAAGCTCACCGAACATTTTAGCGACCTTACGGCTCCATTGACGGGCTTATTGTGATAATTCCAGCCCCTAAAGGTTACGATATTGTGAAAATCCCTGCCGTTGCCCTCATCCAAGCGGGTCATCGCACCCACGCAGCGACGAAGAGGCCGCCCGTTCTATACTGGGTTTCCTCCGCCTCACCAAGGGCGGACAAGCGAGCTCGGATTCGGACCGCGTGTTTGCCGAGCTCGCGCACTAGCCTTTCTGCCGACCACGTCCTACCGCAGTCTCCGGCACACCGGACGCGAATTGTTCGTGGGCCGAAAACTTAAATTCAGCATCCATGCCAGCAACAAGACAGTAGTTAGAGCATCATTTTGCGAAGATCACACCATACCGGCCACCAAGGCAAGACGCTAAGGCTAAGAAGGCGGCCTCCGACAGGCGCAAGGCCGCCGATGCAAAAATGATGCAAAAATAAGAACAACAAGAGACACCGCTGGAACTAAGCGTAACGACGCGACCAAGCCACGCACGAAGAAGTGGTGGTGTGACCCGCCGCACCGATTTCTGCTCCCCGTCATCAAACTACATACGTCACCGCGTGCGGAGAAGATGGCGGGGTAATTTTGTGCTTAATGGAAAATTTCCGCGGACTTCATTCCGTATTGGCGACGCGGCAAGGATGGGGAGGCCGCAACCGCATGATGCACTAAGTGAAGCGCGACCTCGAGTGGTGGCGTACGGTGCCCGAGCAACACAATGGACGCTCTATCTACAAGCCTATCGAGACCGCCTACCTCCACGCGGATTCCAGCGGCTACAGATGGGGAACCGTGGTGAGCGAAAACCCCGTGTCTCAAGCGCGCAGATTTTGGTACAACACCAACCGAAAGCAACACATAACGCGGAATGATCTACAGGCCGTGCGCCTAGCAGTTGAGTCCTTCCTACACAAGTTGCGTGGACGCAACGATCTACTTCACGGGGACAACACGGCGGTCGTGGCTACGCTTACAAAGTTCACCACTCACTCCCCCATAATGATGACCGAATTATGGCGCTTATGGCACATGTTGGACGTCTACGACATCTGCATCCGACCGCGGTACATCCGCTCGCCCGCGAATATCTGGGCCGACAGCCTCAGCCGGAAGCTAGACCGCGATGACCGGTAGCTAAACCCGCACTCTTCCTCTACGGGGAATCCGCGTAGGGGCCATACTCTATCGACCGCTTCGCGTCTATGGAGTACACACAGCTACCACGCGTCAACGCAAAGTGGCGCGACCCACTATGCGAAGACGTCGAATGCCTACATCTACAGGTCGACAAATGGCAACGCGAGTCCAACTACTACAACCCGGCTTGGGGAGCACTGCTAACATTCTACGCAAAACTACGACAGTCGAGAGCGCCAGCTACCGTCATCGCACCACAATGGCCAGACATGCCATGGTTCTAGCACGTACACTCCATGGCAGTCGAGACCATCCACTATCCCGCCACACACGACCTCTTAATTCCAGGGCGACTAGGCTCGAGCAAGATGGTCGGACGACCCGGGTGGAGCGTGGTGGCCTTTCGGCTGCCACGCCGGCATGGCTGCACACCCGTAGGGGAGCAATAGGCGGACTTTACGAGCTAGGAGCCCGCATATCGCCAACCTTCTCCCTCTCTCACACCCCCCACCCGAAAGGCCAAGAAACGACCGAAATCTAGCACGCGACGCCACCGCCACGCGCCATATATAGCTACTATGATCGCCAACCTACGCATCATGCTGGGGATCGACCTCGTCGGGACTATAACGATGGACCTCCTTTGCAACTCTCTAGCGTCCACCACGCACGTACGCGAACTACGACAACGCCATGCGGCACTTTGCCGCCTTTTGCCACGAATAAGGCATTCAACCGCTACATGCTACCACGCACTCCATCGTCCGCTGCACGGCATGGCTAGGACTACAAGGAACCGTCACCGCAGTATGGCTACAACATTATTACTCGGCCGTCAATAAATTCTTTCGTGAACTCCACCAACAACCTATCGCCGCCGGCGAACATCTCGCGGACGCCCCAGGCGGCCTTGCGATGCAACAATAACGAATATTCGCATCGGACTCGTGCCTTCCGATTCCGGCGCCACTTGCCCTCGCCCTCCTCAAGTTAGCTCCTAGCTACACAAAACCCTTACATGGACGCCGACCAAGTGACACGACATCGCCAACTTCCGGGATACGCTTGCAGTGAGTTTCAACTATGCGGTTTTCTGCCAAGCGGGGTCGGGAGTACGCTGCCAAACGAAAGACCTGACAGTCGATCGACCCTCAGGACAAGTATGTCTCTTCATCCGAAGGGCAACCAGCGACGCGAGAGGTGGATAACTTGTAAAAAAGTTGACTATAATATTTGGCAAAATTTGCCCTCAGCTGAATGTAATACAATTATATATTTACCCTAGGGCACGTTTTGCCAAAGATGTCAGCTTGCTTACAATTTGGCCAAAAGACACCCACAGACAGGGTCTGGGGGTCAATTAGCGCAGGATTATAGGGATGGGTGGGTGGGTTCGCGCGAAGCCTAGATTGGCTGAGCGCGAAAGCAGAGAGTGCCTAGGCTCGTGGCTAGCTACGGCTTATAAGGCACGGGCTAGCTAGAGCTGACCGTTGGGGAAGTCGTTGGTCGTTGGCTGCGTCTAACTGCTCGGGCGAGGTGGTTGCCCTGCAGGTGAGACGCGCCGATATTAACGGTAACAGTAACCGCTAGAGTTAATGTCCCGTACACATGATATTGGATATGCAAACCTCTAGATTCAAATCAATCTGACCATTTACCCTAGGGCACGTTTTGCCAGTAACCTAAAGGCAAAGGCTTGCACAGCCAGAATTAGTGTTGCGGGGGGGACGGAGTGAGCCAGCCGAAGAACCGCCAAGCAGCAGGTGTTGGGGTCATGGTTGGGTCAATATATTTGCCTTCGGTCACAGCGCTGTTCTTGGCCCAGCCACCCATAAATTTGATTACGGGGAGGGGCGCGCCGATGCAGCTGGCAGCGGACGCCGCGCCTTTACGTAGGCTGTGCGACGTCCACTTGAAACCGGTGGGCGCGGATGAGTTGACGGTGCGGAGGGCGAGGGTGAGCCAGGCGGAGATGGTGGACGCGGCGCCCCACTCGTGAGAAGGTTTAGAAGGTGAGAAGCTCCAAAAGGCGAGTGGGGGTGGCGTGTTGTAGAATTTGTTGCAGAAGGCCGCGCGCTGCTCCGCGTAGTAGTCGAGCAGGTATGCCAAGACGGGGTTAGCGGCTACAAGGATGGTGATGACAGGTTTTTCGCTAGCGTCGCGGCGCTGGTCCCCCTTAGGTTTGCGTACGAATAGGCAGATTTGTTGAGAGGGCCTGTCGACAACTAGGTCGCCGGTCTGGCAGCGGGCGCCCGTTTCGGCGCGGCAGAAAAACATGTAATTGACGCACACCGCTAAACAGGCTCTGAAGCTCTGCATCTGAGGGAGGGAAGCAGGGGTCCACGCGAAGGTGATGTGTAGGGTGTTGGCGGCGTGTAGGATGTCCAGGGCGACTTGTGCGGGTAGCGGGAGGCGAGCGGTGGTGGGAAGTAGGCGGTGCTGTAGCATATCGAGGCCACGGCGGGCGTCCGCCAGGAGTTCGCCCACGGCGATAGGTTGGCGTCGGTGGTCGCGGAAGAACTTGTTAACCGCGGAGAAGTAAGGTTGCAGCGAGCTGGCAGCGACCGTTCCCAAGAGGGCTAGCCAGGCCGTGTAGCGGACCATCGTGGCCGGCGTGGCCTGTAGCGGGGCGATATTTTCCTCTGCACAAAAAAAAAACTGTATGATTGCGCTTTGGTAGCTCGAGTACGTAGAGGGCGCTAGCGAGTTGCTGAGTAGGGCAACCGCTGTAACCCCGAGCTTATCTGATCCTAGGAGGTCTTGAAAAGTTTCAGCCATATCGGAGGACCAGGGCGACTGTGCTGCTCCACGGCGTAATCCGTAGCGCGGCGGTCCTATACGCAGAGGTGGGACGGGTTGTACATGAGTATTTAATCGGTCCGGGCGTATCGCCCGGCCAATCGCACCGCGTCGATTGTAGAGCCAAGCGGGGGTGATAGCCGAAAGGCCACGATGCTCCACGCGGGAGGCCCGACACCTTCGCGCTTGCCTAGCCTGCCGGGAAAGAACAGGTCGCGGGACGCTGGGAAGTGCACGGTCTCGGTGGCCAAGCGGGCGAACGCGTGGTACCACGTTTTGTTTTGCCAGTAGGGGGCGATGACAGTCGCCGCGGCTTGAGCTTGTTCGAGTTTTTCGGCGAGCGCTGGTAGGGCAGACCAAGGGGGGTTGCAGTAGTTGTTCTCCCATTTCCACGCCGTGTCGGGGAGGTGTAGGCAGTCGATGTCCTCGCGCAGGGGGTCGCGCCAGCGAGCGTTGAAACGTGGCAGTTGCGTGTTGAGCATAGAAGCGAAACGGTCGATCGTATGCGGACCCCACCGGCGCTGAAGGTGGTTGAAGAGTTGTGGGTTTAGTTGCCAGTCTTCGGAGTCCATCTCGCGGCTGAGCGTGTCGGCCCAGACGTTGGCGGCCGACCGGATGTAGCGTGGGCGGATGTGGATGTCGTTGGTGTCGAGTAGGAACCACAAACACCGTAGCTCGGTCATCATGACGGGCGAACGGGACGTTAGCTTGGTTAGGACGGCGACCACGGCAGTGTTGTCCTCGTGGAGGAGGACTTGTCGTCCTCGGAGTTGCGGTAGAAAGGATTCGACCGCGTGTCGGACCGCTCGAAGCTCCTTCCACGTAATGTGTTGGAGGCGGTCGGGGGCGCTCCAAAACCCGCGGGCTTGGTAATTGGCGTCCTCGTTGAGGACGGCCCCCCATCCGTAGTCGCTCGAGTCGGCGTGCAAATAGGCGGTCTCGATGGGCTTGTAGATTGACCGGCCGTTGTGTTGGGAGGGTACCGTGCGCCACCACTCGAGGTCGCGTCGGAGTTGGTGGGTGAGGCGCACGCGTCCCCCCCAACCGGTACGGGTAGCCAAGACGCTGTGGAGCTCGCGCAAAAAGAATCGGGCGGGCGCGATGGCGAGGTAGAGAAACTGCGCTTTCCCCGCGAATGCTGCGAGTTGGCGTGTGGGTAGCCATCGTGCGTTGGACGCTGCTCGTCCGAGCAAGGACTGCGGGCGTGGGAGGTGGTGGGCGGCGTAGGTGGTTCGTAAACACTTGCGTGAGTTTGCAAAAGTAGTAGGCGGAGCCCGACCACCCCATGGGGAGGCACGCGAGGCGCCATAGGGTGCCGCGGTAGTTGACCGTGAAGTAGTCTCGGTCTTCCTCCCGGATGCCAAGGGTGTAGTACCCATCGGCGAGGTCGAGTGAGACGAAGTAGTCCCCCGGTCGAGATAGATGGCGGAGGTGCTTGAGGGTCTCGCAAGTCATGTTGAATGTTGAGCAGTAGCGGTTGAGTTCTCGAAGGTCGATAATCAAGCGCCATTGATTGCATCCGGGTTTTGGCACCAAGAACATCCGGGAGATGTAGCGGGGGTTCGTAGAGCGCTCCCACGCGCCGCAAGCCTCGAAGCGTGGTAGTTCCGAGTTGAGAAACGCGAGTTGCTCGGGTGTGGCGTCTAGCATGGAGATGCCGTGGTTGAACGGCTTGGGGCGTAGGCCGTGCTTGAACTTTACACGTACGCCGTGGCGGATCCAACTTAGGACTTGGCCGCTCGCGCCGATGCGCTCCCACTCCCGCCATTTTCGACGTACGCGGTGGCGCATGAAGGAAGATGTCGGGGAGCAGGAATCGGCGCGGCGGGCCACACCATCATTTCTTGCTTGGGGTTTTAGCCGAGTCGGTCGGCTTGGGGGGTGGAGCGGCTCGTGCCGCGGCTGCTGCCGCCGCAGCGGCCTTGCGTTTGTCGGCGGCGGCTTTGCGGGTTCGAGCGTCGGGGCCGGTAGGCTTGTCCGGCGTGACCTTTGCGAAAGCGGCGCCGGCGGCGGCTTTGCTGGCGGCGTGTAAGCTGACTTCAAGCGTGCGGTCGATGAAAGCTTGGCGTAGCGCGTCCAATGTGCCGGAGACCGCGGTAGGACGCGGTCGGCAGAAGCGCTCGTGTGCCAATTCGGCGAACACGCGGTCCGCATCTGTGCTCGTTTGTCCGCCCTTGGTGAGGCGGAGGAAGCCCAATCGAGTACGGGCGGCCTCCTCCGTCGCTGTGTGGGTGCGATGACCCGCTCGGATGAGGGCAATCGCTGCCGCCTGCTCTGTAGGTAGAGGTGGGCCGTGCGACAACGTGTCCAAAGCCTCGCCAATTGCCGCGTTGGCGCAACTGTCGAAGAAGGCATAGCACCCGATGTGTAGGTACTCGTCGTACGCCGCTTGGGTGCGTTTGTCGCTTAGGGCCCGGGCGGTGTCGTCTGTGAGAGTCCACAGACGTGGCTCCTCGACGTCTCGAGGGGGACGTTCGAGGCCGGCCGGGATGACTTCGCCGTAGTAGGTGAAGTCGACGAACTCGGCCGCGGAGGGGTCGGGTTCGTCGTCGAGCAGGTCAATAGGGGGCTCGGGGGCCGCCTTACCACCCTCCGTCGCTGTTGCGTCGGCGGGAATGGACTGCTGTTGATCGGTAGTAGCAGGTGTGGCTGTCGTCTGCTGGACCTGCGCGAGTAAGGCAACGTTAGCCGCCAAAAACTTCTCAGTAATCCGTTGTTCCGATGCCAAAACTGCCGTACGAATCTGTTCGGCTGTGCGTTGTTCGAGTGAGGTTGCGTGAGGGTCGGCCGTTGCGGCGGATGTAGACTGCTCGGGCTGCATGTTGGGGAACTGCGTAGCTGAACGGGGGGAAGTGTCGCGTGACGCTCGAGTGCGCATGGGGCGAAAAGGTAAAACTGACACCCTACTCGACTACTAGAGTCGAGACTGCATTCGCGCGAAGCCTAGATTGGCTGAGCGCGAAAGCAAAGAGTGCCTAGGCTCGTGGCTAGCTACGGCTTATAAGGCACGGGCTAGCTAGAGCTGACCGTTGGGGAAGTCGTTGGTCGTTGGTTGCGTCTAACTGCTCGGGCGAGGTGGTTGCCCTGCAGGTGAGACGCGCCGATATTAACGGTAACAGTAACCGCTAGAGTTACTGTCCCGTACACATGATATTGGATATGCAAACCTCTAGATTCAAATCAATCTGACCATAAATTTTGACATACATGTGTAACGGGCGGTATAACATGCTTGCAAAACGCCGCCTGTCGAGGGTGCCGGTGCAGATTCCCTGCCAGTCCCAGGGGGCGCAAAAAAAACCAAAAAAAACGGGCGGTAGTTAGGGTTTCCCTCCCTGCTTGTCGCTTCCATGTACACAGTTTCATTAATTTTAGGGTGCCATTTTAAGGCCGATTTTAAGGTGGACTTTGCCACCACCCGCCGCGCGGGAGATGATGCTGAGATGCTACGCTGTGCGTACCGTACATGTACGCGCCCGTGTGGTCGTTGAGGCGGGTTCACCGGCGGACCACCGTCGTTGCACTATGCCGCACGAGCCTGCACCAACAGAGGAACAGTAGGGACGATATTCTTTTCAAATACTTCTACGGACGCCACAGAAGCAGTCGGAACTCCAAGGCAGCCCTTCCTGCGCCTCCCCGTAAACACAGGGGCTCGAGCCGTGACACGGCGAGGGAGTGTTGTGAGATATAAAGGGAGCGTGTGTGTGATTCTGGTGGATACCGGCGCCACAATATGGGACTGCGGTGTGGCCGGCGGGCGCTGCTGACGTTGTTGCTCACCACCGCCTGCGCGTCGCTGACAGTCTCGACCGCGGGCGCGTCGAGTTACGGGGACATGTTCAGTTGGGTAGGATCGCTCGGTCGTGGTACCCGTCAGCGAGGGAGTAGCGGCTCAGGTCGTGGCGCAGGCGGGGGGATGAAGCCGGTGCTGTATATGCCTTTTCGTCAGCTTCACCGCCGACTGCTCCAGGCGGCTGAGGGCGCACCGGCAGACGAGGAGTTGGAGGTAGCGCAGGTGGCGGAGTTCGACCCGTGTCAGAACCAGACGATGGCCCGCACGCGGCCGTACCTTATTGGGCTACTCCTGTGGCCGGGTGGCCACGTGAGCCGGTGGCTGAACGCGACGGGAGACATTCAGAACCCATGCACCAACGCCACCTTCGCGGCGCGACTCGCCATCAACGACGAAGCCTTCGTGGCCGTATTCCGACTGAAGGCGAGTCCACAAGCACAACAATCTACCAAACAACACAGCCTAGTTGCTTAGCCTGCTGATAGTAATCCCAAGAGCTTAGCGGTTGCTTTCCGACATGCCGGGCGAAGACGTGCTCGTTGCAGTTGTTCTTTGCGTTTTAGTTGAGTGACGCACGAATGGCTTGTGATGTAGGTGGAGGACCTCGCGCTGCTGCGGATAGATGTGTCAGGGAAACAGCGCCTGGCGACGATCACGAGCGCTATTAGGGTTGAGACTGCAGCGGTATACAACCAGTGAGCCCCGCCGTCACCTCACATAACGCATTGTGCTCTACATCCCATCATTCATGACCCCACGACTATGAATGACCACCCTCTCATGTGTGTGTGTGTGTGTGTGTGTGTGTGTGTGTGTGTGTGTGTGTGTGTGTGTGTGTGTGTGTGTGTGTGTGTGTGCGTGATAGGTATGCAGTCAGCGTGCCTCGCGTCATCACCAGCTATAGCACTGACTTTGCGGGTGCCACGGTTCGCCTCCCCCCCCCCCCCCCCCCTCTCCTCTCCTCCCGTTCTTTCAGCCTCTGTGTCCTCACTATCACCCAGCCACCATCATGCACTGAACACCTCTGCCACCGTCAACCACCCAGTCGGCACACGTCATGTCTCAGTTTTTCCTTATGCAATATTCACCCTCTCATGCATTAGCTCGTCATTCCCGTCTTAATGTTTCGCCATGACATCGTCACTCGGTGATCTTCTCACGCCCCTAACAAGATTCCTCGCCATGCGACGCATCTACACCCACCACCCATCACATTTTGTCGCAAATTTCCCTTCACTCTCCTCTGATGTGAATCATCTCATTCTCCATAACTAATTTTCCCACCTCATCCTCGCATGCCGTTCATCCTTGTTCATCACTCAGCACCGTCCATTGCCCAGACGAACACCAAATTTGTCTAGCTAGTCACCCACATATAACCACTTAAATCACACAACACTCCTCATCATTCTCTACTCACCCACCCCCTCGCCGTCACCACCCCATCTCCACCCCTGCAATCCACTGACACACTATGCCACAACCCGCTCTCGAGACACTTCCACCGATTCACTCACTCATTATCGCTGACTCGCCACCCGTCAGCCCCACCCCTTTTTCCTTCGTGGCACGCCATCTTCACCTTCTCATCGTCCTGACGCTGCGCTGTTGCTGTCTGCGCAGGGCTTTGCAGTGTACCTCCCCGTCATCGTGTCCGGCGACATGAGCCTGGCCGCGCTGTTGACGCCGCCCACCTTTCGGACACAGTTTGCCATATTGGACCAGGCCACCTGCGCGCGCTGCGATCGTCTGCAGGACGCGTATACGAATATGCTGCGCCAAGGGACCGCCTACTTCAACAGCTCCCTCGTCAATCTGAACCTCGTCCCGCCTGACCTCTATAACTTTCAGTGCATCAACAACGTCACCTGCGCCTGGGGCCTGGGCTGGTGCACCGCCTGCCTCAAGTCCACCCTCGACCGCACCGTGCTCTCCAACTACGACGTCGACTCGCTGCTGTTCGACCCGAACCCCGAGAGTATGAACTCCGTTAAGCTGACTGACTTTACCGAGGCCGTCGCAGACTTCGAAAATATTTGCGTCACGGTCTGCTCCACCGTCTTCTCGGTCGGTTGGGTCGGAGTGGATCAGTTCGGGCAGCAGATGAGCAGCGCGATGATGTTCAACCACGCGAGCGGCTTCGACCTGATGACGCTCTTTCCGCAGGTCTACGGCATCAACGGCACGCTGCTGCGGAAGTTCGTGCGGGAGGCTGAAGACGCGCCGGTGGTCGAGCCGGTGGTGGGGGAGGAGGTGCTGGTGCCGCCGGGTGAAGAAATCCCGCCGGACATGATGATGAGACAGGGTGAGACAGGGGTTTAATCTCGTTTTGAAGTCTGTTACGGGTGGAGCAGGAGCACAGTGTGCGACCTCATATATATGTAGTCCCTAAACGTGAACCCCATGGGTTGCAACTTGGTAACCCTCAGATACTATATAATACAGGTATTTATTCATAGTTGCGCATTTCAAATTTGTAAAAGTTTCCCAGCCAAGTTTTTTCCGGCTCGCTCCCATCCCGTGTGCATTGCGTCGGTATTGATTATCGTCCCCATGGGAAAGGGTCGAGTCTACTGCAGCCGCAATGCAGTCCATGGATACGAGTCGAAACAGAGAAAGGCTGCAATGGATGTGCTTCCAATGAGTGGGACGGACATCGACAGCATCCGAGCATAGAACAATGTGATTCTCGTCATCCATAACATAACAGTTGAAAAGCATTTACTTGGCTATTTTCAAGGCCAAGCACGCGGTTTTAATGCCATGCAGTGGGTTTGCGCTGGTGATACATGTGGTATCGTTAGTTTAAAGTTTACATAGGTATACCGCTAGCAGCGGAGGCCACCATGCAAAAAGAAGTAAAGAGGAAAAAACCTAAGCCCGAGGAACAGGAAAGCATGCCACAGCGTCGGCACTGCCCTCCTGAAAAGCGTCGCGGAGATAGGAGCCCAGAGTGCCATGAAGAGCAACCAAAAAGACGTTGCATGAATTCACCCTTATCATTCAAAATTGTCAAATAAACCAGTTTATTATTAGCCAGAGTTGCAGCGGTATACATTCTTCCCATAAAGTCCGTTACTAGCGGCACGCACTTGATTACCCGCCACGCACGGCCGCGATGGCCATGCAATTCGACTGGGGGGTAGAGTAATGATTTTCGAACAACACACCACGGCGCGTTGTTCACTGACGTGAGCACCTCTATCGGCATGCCCCAGTTATTGTGGGCACACAGGTTGGATTTGCGGCCCATACTTTGCAGGCCAAAATTCGTGCATGTGCAGGTTATGCACGCCTCTGACAAATCGGGGACGCCGAAGTCGGGGTTGACCCGCAAACCCTAATCCGTCAGATCGTAGCCGTGACAGGCCCTATTTGTGCCCCGCGTCCCCCTGTACTTCACCGTCAACACAAGTTTCGGTCCGCCTTTTCAACGAGCTAAAGCACAATTAAACCCTAGAAACCCTTCATGATAAACACCCGCCCTACGCAAAAGGCCCTATTTCACTAGTAACGGACTTCATGGGAAGAGTGTACTCTTTACAAGGAATACAGAGATTACTAATTACACAAGTCGCATGATGGTTTATAAAGATTTACACAGATTTGAAAATAGCATAGGATTTATCGTGTGTCATTGACAATAATTAAAAACATGTGCCCACTATATATTTGTTACTTCGCATGGAAGTGATGAGGCTAGTAAAAATGACGAAAGCCCGCCGCTACGTGGCAAATTTGATGTTCACCTAATAGTACTCATCCTTGAGACGATGGAGAAAAGCATTGTTATCGTCCAAGCATTGATTGAAGTGTACGTTGATGGGGTTACTAACTAATTTAACATGTGTGTGTGTGTGTGTGTGTGTAGAAACTCAAGAGCCTATTTATCGGTGTGGGATGTATCAATAATTGCTTTTATGTCGTCGATTCGACTGTGCGCAACTGTCGTTCCGACTCCTCACTATGACAAAGGGTCATGGTCGGCACATTATGATATTCCCGCCTACGGGAGCGTGGAATCGATCTCAATTGTGCATTTACTGAAATTAATGTCAATAACGGAAGCGGATCGCCGACTAACGTAGTACTTTGGTCTTGTCGTTATTGCACTATGCGGCGCAATATGTCATGCCACAAAAGTAAAGAACTATGCCGACATGTCGAGTTACTTCGAGATCCAAGCTGTACTACCAAACGGCCGGTGCATCTACATTGCTTGTGGTCGGGATGATGTACAACGTCGTGTACACGCTCTGAAAATGTAACAGCTCGCGATGTTGCACGGATCACTTGTATTCAACAAGTTGCCCGTGTCACACCAGTCAATAAATTTAAGAGCGCCAAGTTTCTCTTAACTTCAGTTTTTGCGAGGAATCTTCTTATGGTTGGTGGTTATCAAACTTAGACAAATGATGGAAGAAAAAGGCGAAAACCACAACCGACTAATTCTAGTCGTTTGTGGCGCAAACGACTAAACTTAGTCGGTTTTGGTTGTAGAGACTACTATGAGTTTGTTGTTATCGCATTTGATTCCATTTCTATATGCCGCATGTCGCACCACAATTCCTCCATACGGGCCGTCCGAATCACTCCGGTAGGGACTCGCCGGCCGTAGTTGCCATGGAAATTCAACGGCTCGGAGTATACATGCCTCGGATATGTCTTCGGACGTTTGAGAGCAAAGACGGGAAAGCCATGCACACTGCTCTTAACATTTCCCTAACTGAAGCCTCACATGCAATTACTATCGGTACAATGATAAGTAACAACTCTTCCCGTTGCATATATCCACCTCAGCGATCATCCCCATCCTCGCCTCGGAAACATGTAGAAGAGTCTTTTAGTTAGCATGTTTTGGGTACCCTATGTGCTGGCAGCCTTGTCCACCTCTCTGCAACAAGTCCTACACGCCGTCCCTACTATACATTGCCCCCTCTGTTCAACGCCCTCTCAGTCATCCCGTCGCGCCCTTGTCGGTACAAGAAACTGCAGCGATTCCCTCCTAGCACCCCGTCGCATATCGTACTTACGTATCGACCATCGATTTTCGAGTATCACATTTGCGAGAGCGTGCCGATACGGTCTTCCGCTGCACTTGGAAGTAAGCACTCGCTTCGCGGTTCTATGTCCCCTATCATCATTTTAAGGGGGAATGGACCATTATTGGGGACGTGATAAGGGATAAATATCGATATGACGCCCCTGGTCTGAATTCATGGTATTGAGGACACGAAATGTTTTAGCCCCCATTATAGACTTTTCGACAACTATACAATACAAACCCTTTGCATTCTGGTTGGTAATTCCTTTTTGGTTGCTTAGCCCCTTCATATCGTCCCATGCTTGACATAATGACATGGTTGCATGAATACCAACAAAGACCTCGTGCAAGTGGAGTCGTGCCAATGCGCATTTCATCGCCTCGATTTGATCTTTTGTTGCGAGTGCCTTTGCTGAAAAACGCCTTCTTTCGAATGGCATTGACCAACCGGTTTCAACATGGCCAAAAGTTGAATTGAATTATGAATATATACAAATGCCGCTTAAAAAAGCTCGCACGTCTTTTCTTAGAGTTAAAGGCAAGCGTTGTGCAAATTTCCCCTATGCCAAGCATCTTGGAGTTCCGAAAATGGGATATACGTACGTTGATCGAATGACGCCATCACCATCCATTTAGCCTCCTCGCGCTACAACGAGGGTAAGTTATGAAGACCGAAACATGTGCGCAACCATTCACTAGAACCAATAAATGTGAATGATTTTTATATATGATAAACTGCAGTGCGAGGCTGTTTAAAGTATCCTACTAATATCCTAACTCATCCTTGCTTTCCAGTTTATGAAGCAGCCAAACTTGCTTTTTTAGGTACCGGTAGTAGTGTCAAACACCCAATGTGTGACGAGTACAGTCCTGCAATAGTACATTGCAGGACATTGTACAGGTACTCGTTACGGATATCAATTCGTGCTTTTCCACAGGACGGACGTATACTCGTGGGTACGTCGCTACTGCAATATTGAAATGGTGCTGATGCTACAGTACGACCAGTACCTCCCGGTACGTACAGATATGCATAATTAATCTAACCAGCCAGATGACGCGCCAGAGCGAGCTCTCCAATGCAGAAGGAGCCGCGTCGTGAGACCCAATGCTAGGCAGGCCGCGTCTCGAGGCGGATGACGACGGTTGAGCAGCACTAGCGCCTGACACGTAAGCGAAGCTTGCAGGCGTAACTAGTCTGGGCTGAAACCTATTTAAGCCCAGTGCAGTAGAGGGAGGTGACAGAACCTTTAAACAATTCCTTTGTTCATTTACAACATCTACTGCCCAAGTACAGCAGTGAAACATCTTTCATCAATTGCCTCTCGACAACATCATTTTGCCATCTTGCAACAACAGAACTAGACAGACTAGAACAGATTTGTGCTAGCGTTTAGCTTTCAAAGGCTAACCGCCACAAATGCGTCGACGAACAGTTGCCCCATTAACAATATCAACCTAGCATCGAAAGTATACGTTAATATTTTGGCCTAGCGTTGATTATAATGAGGAGGCAACACGTTTCTTTATCTCTACAAGCCAAGTTGGATATCAAACTCGACACCACGGTGCCTAAACACGAATGTTGTCATGGCGTATCTGCACACCAAACACATTTGTCGGTATCAATGCAATACAAAGTAGTATTATGGTGAGATAGCACAAATGAGTCGCTCTTCATATCCCCACACGCGCTATCTAAATATGCCACACTAAAATACAATTAAGGATCCTTACGATCAGTACCAATAACTCGCTGCCGCTCATCTGCGATGAGTGCAAGTCTAGAACCAAACACCCGGTCATGGAATAGTTAGAGTCTCAATGCAAATGTTGCAGGCTTATATGACTGCAAACTCTCTGTGTTCCGAATTGTGGGTTAAACAATCATGTCGCTAAACTCTCAGTGGCCCCATGTCATTGCGGAAACTACCATTTACACCGCGAGACGAGACCGTGTCATAATGATTATGTGCTATGTACAGATACTTGGCGCTGTGGTCTGCGCGACCAAGAAAACCTCTATGCTTGATAAAAGTTGCCGCTTTCTAAATTAACATTTTCTGTCTGTCGAGCTAAATGCTGTCGCTTAGTTGCACGGGTCAGCGCAGCAGCGGGCGGATGCAAGAGTGTCCCGCGGGGCACAGTTCGGACTCGACCCGTCGCCGCCCATGGCAAGGATGAAGCCGGCCTCCCCAGTTTCTTCGACAGTGCACGAATCGGAAGTCCAGACCTTCCTCACGTCCATTACGCAGCCAGTCTGCACGGTAACGTTTGCCTCAAGCTCCACCACGGAGCACAGCCGCGCGTTCGCCGACTCGCAAATGTCCATCGCCTCGTCGAAGTCTCTATTCCACTCGCAGCGCCCGGAAACCTCGCTCCCGCCGCACACCAGGTTGCCCCACTTTTGAAAGAGAACATTGGGAGGGAATTCTTCGCAGCACTGCGCAGAATTGACGACGGGCATACGCAAGGCGGGGTCGGCTTCAACGACTTCCTGCGTAGATGGCAGCAACTCAAACTCCATCTTCTCCTCCTCCTCAACCTCCTCGTCAGCGATATCCTCTTCCAGCTCTTCAGCGACCTCGATAACTTCCTCAAGCTCGCCGTCAGCGGTCTCCGGCTCCAGAACATCGACCTCAGCTGCCTTCTCTGCAATATCCATCGCGAACTCCTCTTCCTTCTGTTCGTCACTCTTGACGGTGTCTTTCTGATTAACAGCCGCGAGGGCCTCATTGAACTCTGCGATTGCCTCGGCCACGATCTCCTCGTAGTTGGCCTCCTCGTTGCTGGTAGGCTCTTCGGGCGCCTCCTCGACAATAATGGCACTCTCGGTCACCACCACCTCGTCCCCATCCTCCTCGTTAGTAGCGTCGTGCGCTTCATCCCTTACCATCTCAAGCGCCTCCTTAAACTCTTCGACGACCTCCACAATTGTATCTTCATACACCGCCTCCGGATTTTCTTTTTCCGCAGCTGCCTCCTTCTCGGAAGCCGCTTCGATAGCAGCCTCAACCCTCTCCATCGCAGCCTCACGCCGGTCGTTCATGTCCGTGGTTTCGATATCATCGATAACCGGGCCAATCGCCACGCTGTCGGTCTCGTCCTCGACGATAATCTCTTCCACAGGCTTTGTGGTAGTGGTGGTGACGGGGGTGGATACGGTATGTTCGGCCTCGAGTTTCTTTCCACCGTCAGGGCAGAAGGTCAAGTCGTTAATCGATGTGAAACCCGCACAGAAACGAGCCTTGCACAGACTGTCAGCCACGAACACGCCCTCTTTGTCGCAAATCGATGTCCCGATAAGTGCGGATCCACAAGTCTTCTCGCAGGCTTCGTCACTGATCAAGCGAACGCCGGCCTTCCCGGCGCGCTCCTGCACCACAACTGCCTCCGGCTCGTAATCAGTAGTTACGACCTCGACAGGCGGTGCGTCTGTTGGTTCAACAACCTCCTTCTCGGGGCAGTGCGTCAGGTCCAGCAGGTTGGTGACGCCGTAGCAGCTTTTGGCGAGGCACATATTAGGTGCCACATAATTGCCTGATCTGTCGCACAGAGCGCGGCCACCTGGAGAGCAGTGTCGTCCGCACGTGGACTGTAAGACGCGGCCCTGCGAAGTTTGACGTCGACTCCGGTCAGTACGTCATTACGCGCGTGTAAACAAGGCAAGGGACGTGACAGCACACAAAATGTCGCGCACGCTGGACTATTATATCAGACTAGCGAGGGAGTCAGGCATACCTGGCACGCACTCGCGATCAGAAGGATGGCGAAGAGGCAGGCCAAAGTATGGGGGGGATTCATGTCGACTTGGAGTCGTATAGCGGAATCGGAATACCCTTACTGTCGCACCTGCAGAATTCTTTTGAACGGATAGAGGTCGGTGCCAGGTGCCGGAAGCAGGGGTTGAAGGTGCCGGGCAACTTTAAACAGGACAAAGAAACGGCGCGTCTTATCGGACCGTAAAAGCGGGGGACAGGATGTGTTGTTGGGCAGCAGGACACAGGGCTGGGGGTAAACCTTCAGTGACGGCGGGTCGCTCCTTAAGCAACGCCGACCAGATCACCTACCGCAACTTGATATACCTGTGGTGGTTCCTATCAAATGTTAGAATATGTGCTTTGCAGCAATGTGCTTGGCGGCGGTAGTTGACCCCGCATAAATAGCGCAAAGGCGCCGGTACAGGTAGCTGAGCCCGCCTGCTCCGCCTCCGGCTGCGGCTCGCCACCAGTCGGCGGCGAATCGCTGCTCCAGCTGTCATTTTGTTAAACGGCGCGTCTTCCGCTCTTGCACCTATTTGCGAATACTGTAGATAAATCCGTATACTCTTATCAAAATCTAAGATTTAATAAAAGAATCGATGGATGATGAGTGGATTTAAGGCCACTTTATGAACAGTTTAAGGCCGGTTCTTAGGCGAACTTTGCCACCATCCGCGAATGATGAGTGGATTGAGCCAGATGTGGCCAGACGTACACCCGTACGGGTGGTGACTACTGTTTTTTTTTCAAATTTGAGCAAAAAATGACATGTATAGACGAAGACATGTGGAGATTCGCAGGCGGGGGTGACGGCTGGCTTAGAAGAGGGTTATGCGGTCGCGACCCCGTTTCTTTCCGTCCCCTCCAGCTGCCTTATTCTCCCAAACGGTCTCTGCCCGTTCAATCGCGCAGCTTGTTTCATTTCAAACTGTCCGTGTTGGACTACTTCCCGGCGGGGTGTTACTCGTTTATTTATGTGTAACACCTATTGTTTGGTGCGGCGTTGCCTGTTTTGCACGTGCATGTACACGGCGCCGTTTCATTGTCATCGATTGACATTGTTACGAGGTAGTAAACCGTTTCCAATATAGGATCAATGCTGCTTGTATACAAGAGGTATGACGGCATGACGCAGCAAAAGACGAATAACGCTGAATAAGATTGTACAAATGATAATCCTTAGGATAGTCTACCCGTACACACAACTTTCCCATTTCCAATTTAAAAACTTTTGTAGTACCTGTACCCGTACTTATATTATTATTATTATTATTGATTTCATCATCGCCGCCCATATGATACATTATTTATATACATGTACGACTACGCTTACCGTTACTGTTACTCAGATTGGGTCGCCCAACCGTCGATGCGTGGCGTTTTGATGTGTCGAAGCGGCGCGCGAATCATCTGTAGAAATTGTAAATTTGATTTGCTTCATCAACTTTGAATACGGGAACTGAATTAAATCAAAATATTCGAACAAGAAAGTGCAGTTATTAAAACCACCAAGCAAAAAGGAGAAAGGAGGAAAAACCCCCATAGGCCCATACGCCCGAGGAACACCAAGGCATGCCACAGCATCAATACTGCCCTCATGCAAAGCGTCGCGAAGGTAGGAACCCAAAGTTCCATGAAGAGTTGCAAAAGACCTTGCATGAATTATCGCCGCACATCTCCCCCCAAAACGTAGAAATGGAACATAAGTAGATCGTCGAACGATATGTTGCATGCGGACACAATTGTCAGAACGCAATGAACGAGAGTCTGCTACACCGACCCATGCTAAGGAAGCGACGAACTGCAAACAAAATAGCCACGCGATCAACCACCTCAGCCGCCATAGGCGCTAACCGCACCACATCTTCTAGAGCGATGGGATAATAGTCATGGACTGACTGAACCAAAGGCGTGCCAAGCAAAGCGGAGGTGCGGAGGTCCGCATCGAGTTTGCCTTGCAAAGCTCCCAATGCAAGACTGCCCGGGAGTGGGAGACGAGCACATATATGAGGAACATTGGTGGTCGTGCGAGCACTTGTGACCGTCACATTAACAAGAAGACGACGTTGTGGAGCCTTGAACTCTAACCAAACCACATCCCCACGTCGATTTCGAGAAGCTCCCGACCGAATACGGCGGACCTCCAACCGCAAGTCCCGCCCCCTTAGTAGCCCCCGCTTCAAGCATTAACTCTTAAAGCACGTGGACAATCCGATCGTGGAGCCGAATGACGTACCAAGAGCACGGGCACCGGGGAATGTGGTCCATAAGCATAGCAGATGTGGAGCGCTCACCCGACATAGAGGTGCCCGATACCATCGACGAAGATCCATACCAACGAGACTTTGAGGGAGCCTCACTTCACCGTGGGCACTTCAGAACATGAGAGGCGCGCTCCGTGGTGAGGCCCAGCACCCGGTGCGTTTCCATCGTATAGCATTCGAATGGCGCCTTGAAACTGGTTTCATGTGACGCGAAAAGAGAGAGCCAAAGCCCCGGGACCCGTACCCGAAATCACCATCATATAGTCCGGTGGGGGGGGCCTACAAAACGACAAGAGGTCAAGGTAGGCCCGGGCACGAAGAATGCGCGAATCGCCCCGTGGAATGTTGTCCCAGAATTTCCGAACGAGTGAGAGCATCGGGAGTCGGAAGTTGTAGGCAACTCAATTGGGTAGCGGGCGCCACCGCATTGTTAACCGGAGATACTACCATCTCGACATCGGGCCCGGCATAATCGGAAAGGTCTTGATTTTGTGTGTTAGTCAACACCACAAGATCCGATTCCGAAAACGCGCCGATAGTGGAGATCGTATCATACGAACTGCGCTATTGGACATGCCACGGTAAAGTAGAGGTAGCAACATGCAGTAGTTCTTGCCGGACGGCGCCCGCCGGCGGCGCAGCGGCGGCGGCCGCGGAGAGGGGTGCGCTCGCAGGCCCGTCGGCACCTACCTCTACCTCCACGCGGTGGGCGCTGGTAACCCCATAGCCGTGCCAAGCCTGGCACGGTAGGGGGTTGAACGAGGTACCGACAGCTGCGATCCGCGGGATCAACAACTGTCGGGAAGCCCTGTACGGAGGGTTTTGGAAAAACATAATATCCGTACACCGGCACATGGATCTCCCGCTCGGCCAGTCCGATATGTCTTTTCCGCGACTAAATACTCGCGGATACTCTCCCGACGATGGGGCGGGAGCGGCGTTTGCAAAATAGTTTTTGGCGAAGATGGGTACGGACGGATCAACGGAGGGACGACGGTGTTGGAGCTGGCGGCGGACAGCTGGGAAGCAGCGCTAGGGCACGGCGCTCGCTAGCAGTCGCCAGCCCTGCGAGAGCCTTAGGTCTCCCTTGGGGGCGAGGCCTGATGCTACGCAGGACGGAGGTGGGTCGCAGCCGGAGGAGCGGTACGGTCTGGCGGCGGCGGTCCTTAGGATCGCCCGCCGCCGGAAAAAACCCGGTACGGGGGGTTTTTGGAAAAATTCCCGTACCCACCATCTTTTGAGGACCGGCGACTCGATCCTTGTGTTCTTCCAACCCCTTCCCTAGTCGGTACCCGGTTATCGATAGGCTGCCTCAGGCAGTGTGCCAAGGGTTATCGTAACGGCACACTGCTCGTAAAGGCGGCCCCCTAACAACGTAAACCACCGGGGGAGGGTAAGGACGGCCACATCGCGATCAGATAGGTGTTGGAAACAGACGGAAAAAGGACAAGGGACAAGATAAAATCTGGCTCGGGGGCAGGAGAGCCAGCCGGACACCGTCTGCAACCTAGTTATTTTCTCCTCTCGGCCCCCGAAGGAGGAGAGAAGACTCGGCTAGGTGGCGAGCTGCGTCGGGAGGAGCAGCTAATACCTCGGGCGGGGTTGAGCACGGATCGAGGCGGGACCGACCTATGCGAGGGGGGTTTTTCACCGGCCTTTCCCCCCTAGCTCCGGCACGAACGGAGTCGCACACGAGCCGAGGTCAGGCAGGTCCGCCTCGACCAGCTCAAGCTCAACAGCCTTGCCGATCAGCGACCCCGCAGCGGCTGGAGCAGGCCGCGTATCGTGGAGACTAGCGACATTTTATATTTCATACTTGTATGCAGACAATACTTGTTTATGGGTATGTTTTAGACGGTATCGTCACTGCCATTGGAGAGGTTGGGATTAGTGGTTCACGGTCTACCTCACGCTTCTAAGTCTAGCTAGGCGTAGCACAAAGGGGGGGCCATAAACAGCAACCGGTTTTTACTGGTAATATTGTTGTAAACAATTTCAATTTCTTGCCGGACAAGACCGTACATTTGACCTAGCGACTCGGACTCGTAACCAATAATCAGGTTGGCGAGGGTCGAATTGAATGAAGCATAGTGAGTATGTTCAGCGTCGAGCTCGAGGGACGGTACATTAAGTCCCCCTTACTCCGCGGACAAGGAAAGCATGCGGTTAGCACAATTTAGTTCATCGAGCGTTTGTACGTCTTGAGAAACGCCAAAGCTTCGGAAAACTGAAGTACGAACGGCCCATCTGCAGTAGCATGGTACGTTCGGTAGATATTAGGAGGTGCGGAGCAAGAGCCCATAGCGGCGTACCGCACACGCGATCATCAAGCGAAAAGCCGCATGTGCTCCGAAGTCCGACGTAGCAAAGCAAACGATCTTACCCATTAGAAGGTGATGAGCGTCCACGGTGTCTTGTAGCCAAGAATGAACATAATTCTCTTTGCGAGATGCCGGAGGGCCATCTCTCACTGAGAAGTCCATCGCCAAAGGAGCTCCTAGGGTACTAGTACCCGTAACAACGGAGACATGGATTGGATCCGGCTACGAAAAGTAGAATTCGAACCCACGAATCTTAGTAGATCCGAGATAATTCGTGCACATGTCGTGGTAGTTTCTGGATTTGAAATTAGGGCATGTTTGCTCGGGAGGATCCGGATCCACTCCCTGAGCGGAGACCTTCGCCCGTATCACCGCAACGAGTTCACGGGCCGTATCCGGAGGTACCATGCACGAGCATTTGATTGGTTGAACCCTTGGGCACACTTTCCCCAATTCCTCCGTAGCCACCACAATCACAATATGGACAAAAGGCGTTATAATCAAATACTTTCGATCGGCAGAAAAGGCTTGGATCGCCGAAGAATACTTGCACCGTTCACCGATATTCCGGAGGCGTGCTGATCGCCAAGTTGAACAAAAGCGGGCCAAGAGGATCTCCTTGTCGGACACCCGTACGACACTGAACCGTGCCGTACAAAAGTGAAGCATCGTTGGGGTCGAAATAATACACATTGGAGTCCCGTGAATATATCATCTAATAAACCAACGGGATAATAGGATGCAAGTCATGACTCTTGTACAACTCCGAACGGAAACTCTGGCGGGAAATGGTGTTGGAAGGCGTTTCTACGTCCAAGCTTAGGAGGCTGCAATCCTGAATAGTTTGTAAGCCTATACGAGTAGTATTTTTGGCTCGCTCGATACGAGCTTTGGTGATAACCGATCTTTGTACACTGCCTGTGTGGTCGGCCGCAACATACGATATTCGAGCAATGGCGTGATAGTGAGCTAATCGCGTTATCAAGACGCTGTCATCAATAAGCGGCCGAACTTTAGGAGCCTTATCCCGAAGGCGAGTAGCGTCACGGTCGACACCCGTATGCTTGTCAAGGGCCCACATGGTCGCACTCTCCAGAAAGTCTGCCGCAGCATCGGGTATGTTCCCCGTCGAGTAGCAGTTAACCCACTTACGCCATGCCGGAACATTCAAGTCACGGACATGTTCTCATCGCGAGCCATCGGCATTAGGAGCTGACAAGCGAGGTACTTTTCTTAGGGCAAGGAGCATAGCGTCCTCCCACATTTGGAGGGTATCACGGTCATGTCGATAGGTGGGTCGATTTTAAATTTCTATTTCGATGGTTGTGACAGAGGAAGAATGAGACTGCTCGTGTGTATCCATTTTTGATACATATATGGCGCGCCGCGCGGGGGGGAGGGGGGGGGGGGGGGGGGGGGCAGGGGGTCGGGAAGGTCATAGTCGGGGTGGGGAGTACCATGCGGAGGATGCAACCGCTTGAGAGCAGCCAACGCCGCGTCAAATATAATCTTGAATGGATACCGCGGTATCACCGGACACCCCACCGCCAAGAGCACCCTACTAAATGTTTCTAAAATGCTTTCGGCGGTGCCGAGAATGTGCAAATTTGTGACCCATTATTGCAAACAATGTACAACCTGCCAACGTATTAAGAGCTCCACTTCCAAACCTATTGGATCTTTGTTTTCAAATCCTAAATATACCCGCCCATGGGAAACCATTGATATGGACATTATTAATAGATCACCTCCGATTTTGGTTTCGATTGCATAACCATATTCGTTGAAACTTTCACTAAAAAGGCCCACTTCATACCATGCTCCATTCACATTAATGCCCCCCAACTCGCTCGTATTTTGGATAATATTTACCTCCATCACGGTCTATGCCGCGCAATCATTTCTGATGTCGCGACAGAAATTCCTCTTGACATTTTGGTAAACAATCTTTCAGAACAAGTCAATCTGTCCGACATTTACCGATATATGTATTCCAAATTTCCAACTGATACTACACAACCCGCTATGAGGTTTCTGAAAACGATCTTGTATGACTCTCCACTGACACTTGCTCCTCGGGAACCAACCATGTACAAAATTTCAACAAACGGTACATTGGACCTTATGAGGATTTAACAAAAATCGCATCCCATGCCTACCGCCTTCGCTTGCCACTCTCAGTGCATTGCCTAGGCGTTTTTCACATTTCGAAATTGTAAATTTGCCACTCATCTGACTACCCCAGACAATGTCCATGGCCGCATTCAACCCTCACATGACGAATTTATTGTTACCTCGGTGTTAGACTTTCGGATTTTACACATCGCGATTGCTGGACGCCGTGGACCCACTCTCGCTTTCCTCGCCCATTGGGACGGCTATGCCGCTATTACTCTTCGCATGAGTCATGGGAGCCGTACTCCTCCCTCAAACACGCCCAAGCTCTCCATGATTTCGCCCGCTCATCAAACAACATCGCTAAGCAGCTTCGGACACCATCGTACCTTCATATTTACCGCCAATACCCATCCCTATTCCCGCTCTCAATTCCGTGATGGTCAACACTCAGTCTTCCTTCGGGCGGGGTGGGAATGTTAGGTCATCTACACCAAGACCTAGCCCAAGACCCGTATCAAAGACTCAAACCACCTATACCGATATCGATATCGATATCATTCCCCGACCACGTGCCCGTTATGTTACCAAGTGCTTCAGCCCTACCTTAGCTTGTGCCGATACCAACAATACGAAGGTCAACTACCAACAAATGCTAGACAATGCCCTCGGCGTGTGTGTAGCATGGCCGGCGTGGCAGTCGAAAGGCCACCACGCCCCACCTTGTTGGCCGTCCGCCCCCCGCGCGCAAGCCTTGCCATCGGGGGAAGAAAAGATCGTGTGTGGTGGAGTAGTGGGTGGTTTCGGTGGCCATGCTGTGGAGCTGTTGGAACTACGGCTAGTGTGGCCAATAGGGTGCGATGACGGTAGCTGTTGCGCCCGATTTGTGCAATTTTGCGCAGAGGGGGTGTAGTGTGTACCAAGGGGTGTTGCATTCGTTTGCTTCGCGTTGCCATGCGGCGTCCGGTAGGTGGAGGCAGTCTATGTCCTCGCACTTGGAGTCGCGCCATTTGGCGTTGAAGCGAGGGAGCTGCGTGTTTTCCATCGACGCGAAACAGTCGATAGAGTGTGGCCCCCATTCGACTTGAAGGTAGTTAGAAACCCGAGGGTTCAGCTGCTAATCGCAGCGGTCGAGCTCCCGACTGAGGCTGTCCACCCAAATGTTCGTTGCCGAGCGGATGTACCTAGGGCGGATGTTGATGTCGTTGATGTCAAGTAGATGCCATAGCCTCCGTAATTATGTCATCATGACGGGGGAGCGTGTGGTTAGCTTGGACATCGTAGCCACGACTGAAGTGTCGTCTTCGTGCATTAAGACGTTGCGTCCCCGTAGTTGTGGTTGGGAAAATTTGATTGCCAATCGCACGGGTCGTAGCTCTTTTTAGGTGATGTGTTGGTGCCGGTCGCCATCGTACCATAACCCGCGCGCCTGGTAACAAGGGTTGTCGCTTAACATGGCGCCCCATCCGTTAACACTTGAGTCAGCGTGGAGGTACGCCGTCTCGATGGGTTTGTAGATTGAGCGTCCATTGTGCCGGTCGGGCACTGCTGTCCGCCACCATTCGAGGTCTCGCTTTAGTTGGTGTGCCATACGGACTCGGCCGCCCCATTTCCGACGCGTACTCATCACGGAGTGGAGTTCGCGGAGGAAGAAACGTGGTGGCGCGATGGCTAGGTAGAGGAGCTGCGCCTTCCATGCGAACGCGGCTAGCTGTCTTGCGGGTAGCCAACGGGCGGTGCTCGCTGCGCGGGCGAGTAAGGCTGACGCATGTTTGGAGAGGGTCTGCAGTTTGTCGACGGGGGCTCGAACGGAACTCGCAGTTCTGAAGGTCGATCGTGAGGCCGAGGTGGTCTCCCAGATGTGTGGGCTCCCATAGGCCCTTCTTGGGGTTGCGTTGGAGGCCTAGTCGGTGTAGCAGCGCCTCGACGCGGTCGCGTAGGAGTAGTGTTGCCTCGCGCGAGTGGGCCATGCACATGAAGTCGTCCATATAGGGTGCTAGTCGAATCCCGCGCCACCGGATGTTGCGCAATATACTTCTCGAGGGCTTGTGAGATGTAGCCGTCCTTGCGATCGGGGGCTTAGCTAGACGCCGAAGGTAGTTGGTGAACGCATGCGTTAGCTTGCAAAAGTAGTATGCGGACCCGGACCAACCCATCCGGAGGCACGCGAGGCGCCGGAGTTCGCCCCTATAGTTTACCGTGAAAAAGTCGCGGTCTTCCTCTCGGATGCCGAATGTGTAGTGGCCGTCCGCTAGGTGGAGCGAGACGAATTAGTCGCCCGGGCGGGATAGGCGGTGGAGGTGATTGAGAGTTTTGCACGACATGTTGAGCTCCGCGCAGGAGCTATTAAAATCGCCTAAGTCGATCTTCAAGCGCCACTTGTTGACGCCGGGCTTGGGGACGAGAAACATGCGGGAGACGTAGCGGGTGTTGTGGGCGCGCTCCCAGGCTCCGCATGCTTCGAAGCGTGGAAGTTCCGTAGAGAGGAAGTCTAGCTCGGGTTGGGTGGCGTCCTTCATGGAGGCTCGGTGGTTAAATGGCTTTGGACATAGGCCGTTTTGAATTTGACCCGCACGACATGGTGGATCCAGTTCAGGACTTGACCGCTCGCGCCGACATGTTCCCACTCTTGCCATTTTAGCCGCACGCGGTGACGCATGCAATTGGATGAAGGGGAGCAAGAATCGGCGCGGCGGGTCACATCATAACTTCTTCGTTGGTGGCCTGGTCCCGTCGCCTAACTTAGTTCCGGTAGCCGTTATTGTTGGTGCTGCTGCGGCCATGCGTTTGTCGACGGCCGCCTTCTTGGCCTTGGCGTCTTGTCCGGGTGGCTTATCTGGCGTTACCTTCATGAACGCTGCTCCAACAATTGCCTTACTGGCGGCATGCATGCTATCCTCGAGCGTTCTGTTGACGAACGCTTGGCGTAACTCGTCCAATGGGCCACAGACCGCGGTAGGGCGTGGGCGGCAAAAGCGCTCGTGGGCGAGTTCGGCGAGCACTCGGTCCGAATCCGAGCTCGTTTGTCCGCCCTTGGTGAGGCGGAGGAAGCCAGTCGAGTACGGTCGGCCTCCTCCGTCGCTGCGTGGGTGCGATGACCCGCTTTGATGAGGGCAACGGCTGCCGTTTGCTCCGTCGATAAAGGAGGGCCAGATGACAACGCGTTAAGACCCTCGCCAATTGCCGCGTTGGCGCAGTTGTCAAAAAAGGCATAGCAACCAATGCAGAGGTACTCGTCGTACCCCGCTTGATATCTCATGTCGTTAAGGAAACGCGCCGTGTCGTCCCTCGGCGTCGAGAGGCGGGCTTGTCAATGTTGCGTGGGGGGCGTTCTATGCCGGCAAGAATTACTTTTCTGTACGCGGAGAAGTCGACAAATTCGAGCTCGAGAAGCTCGGAATCGTCGCTCAACATGTCGATAGGTGGCTCTTGGGCCGCCTTACCACCCTCATTCGCAATGGTCGCGTCATGGGGAATGGAATGTTGTTGATTCGTGGGCACAGTTGAGCATGTTAAACGCTGAAGCGGTGTGAGTAAGGCGGTGTTAGACGCATGAGTGTGCTCAGAAATTCGGAGTTCGAGGGCCGAAATTGCAGTTTGAATGTGTTTGGTAGTACGTTGTTCACATGCATTGGGTAGAGCGTCGACTCCACGCGCGGAGGTAGATTGCTCGTGCTGCATGTTGTAAAACGGCAACTTAGGACGTGGGGAAGTGTCTCGTGACGCTCGAGTGCGCATGAGACGATGTAAAACTAACACCCTGCTCGACTACGAGAGTCGAGACTACAATTGCGCGAGCCACATAGGCGAGCGAAAAGCAGAGAGTGCCAATGCTCGGGCGTTGCACCGGCTTAAGGGTTGCCGCTAGCTAGTGTTACTGGGGGTAGGGCTTGGGGCGTTGCGCGAGGCGTTCCCCCAGTCTTCGAGGGTTACCTCGAGGTCTGGATAAGACGCACCGCTTTTATAATAACGCTTAACCGCTAGGGTGTGCGCTCTATAACATATGTAAGTAAGTTTTGTAAACCTCTGGATTATTTAAAACAGTCTTACTCTAAATAAATACTCACGGAACCTTCCTCGCATCCCCTCCAGCCGTCCCGAGGCGCTCCCCGCACCGTCCCACCCGTGGGCTTCATAGTCTCCGGCTCTTCTTCTGACGAAGTGGCAGTGCGTTTTGACTCGTGCCCCGGAGGCGGACTCTGTATTGCATTTCCGAGGCGAATATAACGGGTTTGTGACTGGACCTCCCTGCTGCAGTTGTCACACTAGTCAAGTTTTGTCAGGAGTACAATATGAGCGAGATCTTCGAGCAGTATGAGGTGGAGTTCAAGGAGCTCTCGGCCGGGCTGTCGGAAAAGGTGGCGGCCGTGGGGAGCCTGAGTGGCGAGCTACGCGCGGGAAAGGTGTCGGCGGTGGAGGGAGAGGTGGCTGAGGGGGAGGCGTTGCTGCGGCGGATGGAGCTGGAGGCTCGCAGCTTGGTGCGCCCCTTTCCGTACCGTGTGCTCATAAAGGATTTTTAAATACCTGCAACTTACCTAGGAGAATAGCTTTGTCACTTGTACCGCACCTCGCAGCAAACAAAATCTGCCGCTTGCTATATGCGGCAACTTTCGTTGTGTGCCACGTGCTTCGTGGCAGAGCTTTCAGCACAGTTATCTAAACCCTTTCCCTTATTTTCATTCTGCCCGAGCTTAGACGGGCGGTGTCAAGGCGGGTCTGTTGGCGCGCGTGAAGGAGCACCGCTCGGGTCTAGCGAAGGTGAAATCCGACGTTCGGTCCGCCGCCGCGGGGGCGAGCTCAGGCGACGCCGCTCGCGCCGAACTGGGCCTCGACGGCAGCGGCTCCGCGGGCGCGGGCGGCTTTGCCTCCAGCAGCGCCACGCAACGCGAGCGTCTCCTCAACACCACGGATCGGTTGAACCAAACGAGTGACCGGATCCGACAGGGAAGGCAGACGCTGCTTCAGACGGAGGAGCTCGGCTCGGCCATCCTTCAAGACCTCCACCGCCAACGACAGACCATCACGCATTCGCGCGACACCCTCCACACCGCGGACGACAATATTGGCCGCGCTCGCAAGGTGCTGGGAAGCATGAGCCGCCGAATGACGCAGAACAAGATTCTAATGGCCGGCGTCGCCCTGATCCTGCTAATCTGCATTATCGTCATACTTTACTGCAAAATATTTTCGCACTGCTAGAGAAAGCCAGGGACCGGGCCTAACCCGTCTCGAGGCAGTGAAACCTCCTCCTGTTATCAGCGGGTTACTTGTCGTAGGCGGGGCTTCGGTGTGAGGGGGGGGGGGGGGCGGGAAGGGGAGGTGGAAGAGCACCGCGTCGCTTATTTTAACCTTTTCCCCTTTTTAGCATTCTCTATTTAGCTTTTCTTCTTTTCTATATGCAAGCGGCGGTTGGGCTCACCTGCTGACACCCGCGGGTGCTGGGCTGCCGCTCCTCACAGGCGCTGACCTCGCTGAGCCGATGGTTCTGGTAGCCCACGCTCTCCCCCGCCACACCGGACAGGGACCCCCCACTGGCGCTCGGTGCTCTCCACTGGACGTGCGCGGTCGATGTATGGATAAACATAGCTTATTAGGTTGTACTTTGATGCGACAGGTGTCATACCCTCGCTAGGCTCCGCTCTTTCACTCTCGTCCTTTCTGTGTATTGTAACCTTAACACCTCATTGCTTATCTGGGCGGGTCAGGTTCTGTGATGCTATGGCACATTCACAAGCAGTTCCATCGATAAGAGCACTCATGCATGTTATGCTGGAGGTTCCTTGGCTTGGCTTTTGTCCTTGTGCGTGGTTTCTTTGCATGTCATTATCCCTGGGCTAATGCATGACATCACATGCGGATCTCGAACCCTGGTGTGTGGACTGAGAGTGTTTTTGACAATGAGCTATTCAGTAATCACATTCTGACGGGCCAACCTGTGTCATCGTTCATTGCTTTCAAAAAACAACTGCTTCGGAACGTCACTTATTGTAACACGGAAATGACAGAAACAAAACAATGTCTTACCAACATAACGACACCGCGGTCTGCCTCACAACCCCACGCATGCATCCATCCCCTTGCATCCGCCGTATCACCCGCACGTGGCGCTGTGAATGAATGCAGCAGCTGGCACAGCATGCGGATCAACAGGTATGTATCAAGTCGGCACAGACGTGGCATATATAACTTTGTCTATATATGCCAGTTAAGAGCTGCCACCCCACACCGCGATGCTGCCTTCTTCATCCGCCCTACCGCCCGCGTGTGACAACAGCAGCCACAGCATGCAGACCATTTTTTGACGTGGTACGCATGAAATTTAATGACATGGCATAAAAGCACTGCCCACCCCACACCGCCATGCGTCACCCTTCCTCCACCAGCCATGCCACGCCCTGCGAGCCCACCAGCTCCCACTCCGTCCCTCCCTCGCCCGCCCCCGCTGTCAGCGGCTCAGGCGACCGCATGTCGTCTGCCGACAGAGGGGACAGCACGTTGTCCTCACTGTCACCGGAGCCAACTGAGCCCGCGTCTGTCGCCACCTGCAACGGCGGGGCGCTCGGACTGCAGCCATCGCCGCCGCTGGGGGAAAGTGGGTCGGGGGGCTGACATGGGGGGCTGCTTTCTTGAGGCTGCGCGGTGCGGTGGGAGGGCGAAGGTGGGGGCGTCATCTTTCGCCTGCCGTTGCCACATCGTCACTCGGTTCAGTGGATGAGAGACTGTTGGAGTGTGAGTGTGTGTGTGTGTGTGTGTGTGAGAAAGAGAGTGTGTGTGAGAGAGAGAGAGAGAGGGTGTGTATGTGTTTCAGGGTGTGTGTGTGTGGGGGGGGGGGGGGGGGGGGTGTATGTGGGTGTGGGGGCTATGAGTGTGGGGGTGTGTGTTGAGGCGGGATGGGCTTAAGTAAGGATACTCTGAAACAGAGCATCGGATTCTGGAGGCACTGGCGGAGTCATTCTGAGTGATTTCCCTCAAATACTGAACAAAATGAAGTAAAAACATAAAATCCAAAACACCCAAAACACTGAGGGAGGAGGCCAATACGTATGAACGTGCATGGGAGAACATGCGTATGAAAATGCTGGCGAGTGCGCACCTGATGGACACGACGGCGTAGCCGCAGTGAAGCACCTCATATACCATCCACGAAGGGTGAGCTCGTTCCACCGCCGTCCGTATGCACTGGCAAGGGAAGCAAGAAAGGATGGGAAAGGTCAATATGGTATGTGTGTGTGGAGGCAGCACGCACCACCCCTACTACCTGGACACCCTTCTCCATCTACAGCCAGACACTTCAGACATTAGGAGAGCTGAACACCCAGCACGTGGTGGTGGTGTGGGGTTTAAATTGGTCACACACCCATTCTTATCCGCCCTGTTCATCACTCAGAGCTAAATCATGGAACAATACAAGTCGTATGACAAATGCATCGCACTTACATTTACCCTAATTGCCTCGTCATTTTTAATTGGAAAGTAAAATGCAAATGAGAACAAATGAATTGCAGAAAAATTAAAAGTAATCCAATTAAATGCGACATTAAGTGGGGCGTGATATGAAAAGAAGATGTGAACGAAATTTCGGCTTTCCAAGGATTTTGCGAGCATGAAAGTGTTGTGCCAAATCGAACATGGCTAATTGGCGGTTTTGTGCGCTATGTGATGCAAGGACACGGAAGGTGATGGTGTGGGACCCTCGTCAGTGTGCAGCGCAGTACCTCGCCGTGTGTGACCACCAGCGTAACAGCAGGCGGAGAGGAGGGCTGCACGCTGATGGACGCCTGCGAGTCAGAGAGGAGGATCGAGGCGACGGAAAAGGAGCAAAGCAGACGGGCGGTTGGGTCAGACTGAACGACAATGATCAGAAAAAAAGGTGCAGAGGTGAACACGCTGGTTCACTTACCTGGGCAACGTCCGTCAGGGCGTTTCGATAGCGACGGCTAGCGCTTAAGTTCACCTCAGGGTAGGAGGGAAGCTGAAAATGCGAGAGAGTGCTTTTCGCTGCGGCACCTGTTACAAAGCACATACCCAGTGAGTTAGGTCATGGTGAGCCAAAAATGAAGGGACAGGAAGGGAAGTGGGTGCCAGGGCTGGAGCTGGGTAAGCGGCAGGGTGTGTGGCGTGAGTGGGTTGAGGTAGGGTGAGGAGGGAGGTATGTGAGAGGGGGGAGGGTCACCTGGTGGCAGTTTGTCTGAGAGGGCGTCTGTTATGGTGCGCCCCTGCCAAAACCATTCTTCGGGAGGGACGCCTTCCGGCGGTTTCACCTCTGTCCCACGTGCGAGGATCTTGCCATCCATCACCTGCTGCCAGCCCATAGGCGGGAGGTAGCGATATATGGGCGGGGTTACGAAAGGGAGGAGATAGTTGAGAGGGCGCAGGGTGTCCGTGGTTTAGGGTTTATTAGGGTTTAACGGGCGCATCGAGTTGCCTCTCCGAAACGACAGTCGACTGCGCAGCGCTCCCACGGCAGCTCCAGCGCCTCCATCAGAACCGCCGTCGTCTCTAGGCACCGTGCGAACGGGGAGGTCACCACGCGCTGCACGGCGTAGTCGGCCAGGAGTTTCGCAGCCTGCGCCCCCTGCCGTGTGAGTCGCAGCAAAACAGTGACAGCAAAATTCTGAAATGACTAAGCAAGATATTAGTTCATAAACAAAATAATAATCTGGATGCATACTCGATGTTCAACTGTGTAGGCGACACCGCGGCCAAGGCACGGTGCAACCTGGCACGACAAGCACAAAATAGGATTTTTTGCTGCCCGCCTCACCTGCTCTCGGCCGTGCTGGCTGAGCGGAGGGTCCCATGGGCTGCTCGACTCCTCGCTCCAGTTCTTATCGACCTCGTCCTGCCGCTCCCCGTGTCTGCGCCCACAGGACGCCAACAATATACGAAGCTGCTTAACGTACCGATACAACCTCTGGATTTGGTCCCAGGAAGGATCGGATAGTGGTAATCCGATGCTGGTTATGACGGCCGGGGCAGGGACCTGATAACAATCAATGTCGCCGAAGTCGGGGCCGCTTCCGCGAAGGTTTGTACCGGTACCTGCCCTGCCTCAGGCAGCGAATCCCCTGTGACAGCAGAGGCCACAGGTCCGTCCATACTACAAGCACGTATAGCGGCCAGGGATAGCCAAGAGCCCCTTTCCTCTAGCCCAAAAAATTCTACCAAGGACGGTCAAAAGAAACTCACAGCGGCGACATCCACAGATAGTCAACCAACTTCGGAGTCGTCTGACGCGCGCTCTGCTGATCACGTTTTATTCATTAATTATTGAAGTAATTAATCAACAGATGAAGCACTACAGAAACGCTGCGGTTTACGTTGGTCAATATAAATGTAATAATACCTACCCGGTAGCAACAATTCAGAAACGCTTCTGACAAGCTTGATTACATGAACCCTTTCTGATGTCTCTTTCCTTGCGTGAGTTCGGATGGGGATGATGACAGAGTTTCGTCAGTGATATATTTAGCGAGCAAAACCCGTATTTTGGACATGAACCTATTTTGAACAAATAGCGGTTTAGGCCTACCCTAGCCCGCCTAGACGAGGTCATTTCAAGACACAAACCCTATCATAGAACCCCCTCACAGACCCTCTGATGGGGCTGTGTTGGCGGCTGGTCGAGCTCGTCGCGTTGGTCAGAGGAGAGAGCGCATGTGATGGGACATGCTGACCAAATCGCACCAAAAGCACTTGTCAATTTCGACCCACCCACTCGAGAAGCGTGCAAATCGCTTAATAGTGGCTTGAATCTCCCCATACTACCCACCCACCCGTCATACAAGTCCTTGGCGAGCCTCTTGTCGGTTGTCGCGCGTATCTGCTCATGGTGCGCCCGCTTGCCGCAGTTTGGGTCTCTGTACATACATCCCCCCTTTTTTCGATTTTCAATTTTTTCAACAACAACGTCGACTTCGCAGCGATCCCCGCTATTCGCTATCGATCTCCGCTATGGGCAGCGGCTCCCTTCCTGCTCGTGGCAAATATCGAGCCTACACTCAAGAAAGCCTCGCCAAGGCAGTCGACGAAGGTCGTCGAGCAATTGCGAGTGGCAAGGCCGGTACTGAAGGTCACTATCTCTATGCAATCGCAGCAAAGCACGGTATCCCATGGCCGACCCTCCGACGCACCCTGAAAACCCCCGACCTTGAAAACCTAAGCTTGACAAACGAAGTGGACTTACGAAAGAGCAAGAGGATGCCCTTGTGCAATCTGTGGTGGTGCATCATTCGGTTGGCCAGTGTCTTACAACAGATGATGTCATTTACAAAATAAACCAATTGATACAACACGTCCCTGGATATTGCCAAACCACACTCGCCAAGAAGTGGCGCGATGGGGTGGGCCCGTCGAGGAAGTGGGCCCGTCTTTTCTTCAATCGACACCGTGACGCCCTCCGCCCACGTGTGGTCGACCACCTCGACCCGCAACGCGCTCGGGTGCCAGAGTGAAGGACTTCTTCGACCAGCTCCACAATGTCTTCAACGAGTTTCCGAACCTGCCGCCAGGCAACATTTGCAATCTTGATGAGACATGTCTACAACCATTACCCAAGAAAAAGAAAGTGTGGGCGCCTAAAGGAGCGAGGCGTAGCCACGCAAAAGGGAATGAGTGCCGTTTCAGTCTCACATGTTTGATGACCATCTTTGTAGATGGTACGAGCATGCCTCCCTTCTTCATCGTCAAAGGAAAGAAGTACTCCCCACCTTGGTTTCACGATCATGTTGTAGTGGGTGCGCTCCGTTCCGTTGGCCAAGTCCAAGCAGGCTTGACCGTTCAGGGCAACGCTTGGATGGACACTTCAATTTTCTTGAATTGGATTGATGAATTGTTTCTACCCTACACAGCAAGCAAAAGGTCAGCGAAGACGCCATTGTTGTTGCTAATGGATAATTTTGGAGCGCACATCAACCATGAAGTACTAAGGAAGCTTGTAGACAACCATGTAAAAGTGGTTACTCTACCGCCCCACAACTCTCACCTTCTTCAAGCGTTGGACGTTGGCATCATGCTTCCCTTTAAGAAGCACATGGATAACGCGCTCGCCGCGAACAAGAACCTGGGGGGGGGGAGGGGGCATCAAAGAGAAAGACCTTATTATTTGCTTATTCAATTTAATCAAGTACTACGAGTGCCATGGCAGATCAACAACAGGCAGGCCCTATAATTGTTTCAGCAAGGCACTATGCTAAGATCACACAATATAATGTCTGCTTTCCAGGACGTTGGTGTTTGGCCATTGGACTACAACAAGGTTAAGTGATTGGCGTACCGTCAAAATATTTCACCTCTAGGCTCCTCTTTCCTTCACTCCACAAGCAGCGGAAGCAACGTGGCCATCAACGACCCCGGGGCTAGTAGAGCCCAAATCGAGGCGCCAGAAAGAGCCGCTGCTATAGCAGAGGCCCAAGATATCCTCGCCAACATCACTAGAAGAAGCCATGCTCCTCCGACCCAAGAGCTTTCAATGGAAGAGGCAGCAAGGCGCTACCTCGTTTACACTCGGATGGCGGATCAAGAAAGAGGGACATGAAGGCGCTGTCATGCATGGATACTTGGCAGCCCACAGCGGAAGACATTTTGCGGCATTATCCTTTGGTTGTCGGCCGGAAGGGACGCGCTGAGGCACAACACGTACAAGTTTTCAAATGTGATGAGAATGTACTTCTAACAGAGAACATGGATAAACTGAGAAGGGATGGGCCTGACCTGAAGGCACTCCTATCAAGCGCCCTGACTACCCTGAAAATGGAAATAAGGCGGTTGAAGTCCACCTGGGAAGCGGTCCACAAAAAGGTGCGGCAAGCCGACGTGATCAGGGGAAAGGTGGGGAGGTTCATCGCGCGAGCAGAAGAATTTGCCGACGCTGGACAACCCGGTCCCGTACGTGCCGCCCTGAAAAGCATAGCAAAAGAGAAAAGCACGCTCGTCAAGCTAAAGGAAGAGGCAGAGAAGCATATGGATGGCGTTCCTGGCCTGTTGTATGTAGTGGAGGGTGCCCGCTCGACTGTCGATACTTATCACGACAAGTACGACTACCTTCTACAATGCGCGGGCAAGGAGCCATTGGACCACCCAAAGAACACGGACCCTAACCTATACGCTGATACAGAGACACTTTGCGACATCGCAACAATCGATTTGGAGCGTATTGAGGCCGTTGTGGTTGGAGTGGAGCTTATGTGCGGGGAGTGTGAAGAGGAACTCGTGAGCCGGGCGGACACTAAAAAGGCCGATGCCGTTGCGGCCCGCAAGCGACACGCTACAATGGCAACCCAACAAGCACCCAAGCGTATGGCTCTCGAGGACGTCACCAACATTCAAAACAATAGCCCCGCTATCTACGAGCCTACCCCACTTATCAAGAACGGCGCAAGTGTCCTATTGTCAGCAGCAAAAGCGAGTGAAAGCATGGAACTTGGTGTGGGAGTGGGAGGTACCGACATGGACGCATTCATCGTGGCGGCTCCTGTGGCGAGTCTTCGCCTTCCGCCGAGCCTCCTTTTGAAGAACGTGCTCCCAGAGGCTTAGCCAAGCTACTTGAAGAGTTGTAGGCAGCTTGGAGTGTTTTGGGGGGGCGTATGAGTCATTGTAGTGAGCTTCAGGAGCTGTTGTCCAAAATAGGGCCACCGGCAGTTTTCGCCCATCTTCACCGACGCATCTTGTCACAGCCGACAGCACCGCTACAAACAGAATCAGTGGCTAAAACTTTGCACGTACTTAGGCTAGCACTAGAGCTTTCTCTTGGACGAAACTGCGCCTCAAACCCTGGTGTAACGATGACGTAATGCCATTTTACCTGAAATGTTTTCCAAAATACGGGTTTTGCTCGCTATGACGATGACACCCTCTCGTCGTCCTTGCACCCTTGGTCCCCCCCCCCCCCCTTGTTTTCTCTCACTACTTTCCTATAGTATCAGAGAACCCGTGTAATCGATAGATCCGCGACTAGAGGTAGCGGTAATCAGCATTTCCTTCTTATTTCGCATTCCTATCCATCTCCGCGACGCTTTGCAAGAGGGCAGTGCTGACGCTGTGGCATGCCTTCATGTTCCTCGAGTCGGGCTGCTTAGGTTTTGTCCTCTTTTCTTCCTTTTGCTCGGTGGCCCCCACTGCTTTTTCTTGTAAAAGTTTTTAGAGAATTTCTATTTCGCATTTCATCCTTTCACCTGCAGCATGTAAAACAACAACAACATGGATTACAAGAAGAACAACATGAGCACGGACATAGAAACGGGAGGGGAAACGAAAGGGCAAGAGTGACAAGAGGATCACGGAATCCAAAGCACGGCAAAAGGAAGTGCTACATTGTGCATAAACCTAACATATGTAAAATAATTTCCTGCCATTTATCCGTCGTTTTGCTGCTCAGTGTTTCGACGACCACGCTCAAGATGATACCATGCAACTCGTGATGTTTTATTTGTGTGAGTATCTGCTTGCATCATAATGAGTGTGGCGGCATCATTATAATTCATCCATCGCCAATAACTGATGTACATGAGTATAGCCTTTAATAGTCATTGCATCGTTTTATCACTTGCGTGCGTGTGTGTGTGTGTGTGTGTGTGTGTGTGTGTGTGTGTGTGTGTGTGTGTGTGTGTGTGTGTGTTGGTGTGGGTGGGTGGGTATGTGTGTGTGTGTGTGTGGGGGGGGGGGGGGTGGGTGTGTGTGTGGGTGGGTGTGTCTGTGTATATGTGAGCGTGCTGCATCCGTCGATACATTACCGATAGAATTGTCACCAATAAGGAAGTATCGCCACATGATGGTGACATTGATGTTCTATCTTGTGTAATCGATACCGCCTTAATGGCCAGAATGTGTCATCGATCCACCATAATGATATGCAAATAAACTTCTCAGCGTACAACCAAGGAGACGAAAAAATAAGGTCAAGCCAAAAGCAAACACGCACGGGAGACTTACCTTATGCAAATACGTGGACTGATTCACTTTTTACCGTATATGTCAAGTAAGACCCAATAGTGTTTATTGTGGTGACAGTCAACATTTAGCGTTGTTGGAAGCTATGACGGACTGACGGGCTTCGCTCCAGAAAAAGGGATAGAAGTCGAGGAAGACTCACATTCAACTCCATGATAAAATGCGATACATGTTGGAATGGTTGTAGGGTTATTAAAGTTTACAACGAATTACGTGTCTGCACATCCAAAGGAAATGATTAGCGGCCACTCAAACCGCCAAACGGTATTAAAGTGCGTGTGTCAAGAAGGGCGTTGTCATGGAATGTGTACACAGGGGAGGCGTACGCAATGAGTATTTCTACTTGGGCTCCACCCGGAGGGGGTACTCCTGCATGCCCGTGTGCTTCACGCCCATCTCCGCACGGTGGGCGGTGGAAGCTCTACAGTCGTGTCACTCACAGCATAATTTCTGGGGAAGTGGGATGGACTGAGGGCTACCATTCATGGTATCAACATTTATAGAATGCGTGTACCGGGGGGGGGGGGGGGGGTTGTCAAAATGAGATGTGCACCCGGGTCTCGTTCGGGCCGTCCCGTGAAGACGAAATTTTGATTTATTATACATACAGCTAGTTGCGGAGATAAGGTATCGAAGACGCTACCAACACCCTTACGCCAACTCGGACCACCAACGACCAGGTCGTTGTTATGCTCGGCTTCATCGGAATTGTCCGACTTAATTGACTTGTCGGAGGTCGAGTCCGTGAAATATATATCTCCCCTTGGGCTACCCATGAGCACCGGCCATAGCCAAGCAATACATTAGCAACACCTCCTCCCCCTCTCCATCACAGCCATATGGCACCCACGATATTACCTCCCGAGAAATCAAGGTAGTATTTATATTGGCTCCGCGATACGAAAGGAGGCTTCCAATATTGGTTGGCAAGCACGGGATGACATGAGATAGAATAAGCAGATCGGAAACGTTGGAGTTGGACAACAAACAACCGGGAAACAACGCATATATGTGATGCTCACCGCTGAAAGCTCGGCGCCATCCATATTACGCACCCTTGCTCCCCCAAAAGGAGGTCTAGCGCCGTGACGATGGCAGCGGAGGCCGATTACGGCGGAGCGAGCGGTAATCTTGAGGATGAAAATACACGGCCGCCCAAAAGGCCATGAATGTGGGAGGATTGTTAAACTGAATGTCCATACTCACCACCTCCACAGACGTTGCGATATACCGTTGATGGATTCGGGCAATCACGACCCGAAAAATAAGAGAAGAAAGTACCACACAAAGTGCCGAGGCTAAAGCTCTACATGTCACATACGAACCGAGAAGTTTCCTCCCATGTGAACCGCCTCCCGCGACACGCCATTCTCGACCTAGGCCTTATGGATTGCTTTGACGATTGGAGCAGCGGGGATCTTTATTGGGGCTTTTGAAACTGGCTGTTGATAACGGGACTTATGAGTAGCTAGCGAGAAACTTTTCCCGCCATCCTTCCACCATGCGCTCCAGCAAGTCTACGCTCCGATAAGTACTCCTCGGAACTCGTTGACCCATTTTGATTATGGGCTCAAAAATAAGTTATCCATTACAAAATGGGATGCCGGGGCGAGCTGATGGACAACGGGGCATAACAAAAAGCCATCTTTTGCGGGGGGAGCAAGGTTAAATGAAGAAGAGTGCGTGATGTTGTAGGCATGTACGTACAAGCACGAAGACATAAACCCCATCTTCAACACTTTCCATCAATAATGATTGAACCATGTGCGTAACAACATCGGGGATCAACAAACAGTCTTTGTACGCGCGGCCCAGTGATAAGAACCACCTATTACCACACATGGGGTGTAGTTTGTCTTCAAGTTATGCGTACCGCTAGTGCCCGCCGGCGGCTCAGCGGCAGCGGCCCCGGAGGTGGGTGCGCTCGGATGCTCGTCGGCACTCACCCCCACCCCCTCGTGTTGGAAACTGGTAACCCTATTTCCGTGCCCTACTTGACACGGTAGGGGGCTGGACGGGGTGAGCCGGCAGGTACGATCCGCGGGATCATTAACTACCGGAAAGCCATGTACGGAGGGCTTCTTAAATGATATTCTTACACTAACGCCAAAATCTTCCGCTCGGCAAGTCCCATATTACTTTTCAATTTTGGATACTTCTTGAATACTCCCCTGCTCGTGTAGCGGGACATGTATCGCACGAATTGCTTGACGGCGAGGAGGGTATGGGCGGATCCGAGATGGCGGTGGGTGTCGGAGTTGTCGACCGACGGGAAGCATCACTAGGGCAAGTCGTTTGCTTGCCGTCAACCAACCATGACTCGTGCATCCCGTGGGGCGGGGAGTGATGTTACGCGGGCCAGAGGAGGGTCGCAGCCGGAGGAGCGGCACGGTACGGAGGTTTTTCTCCATTGAATATTTCCGTACCCAACACTTTTTGAGGAGCGGCGTCTCGGTCCGCGATTTCGACCAACCCCTCACCATGTCGGTACTCAGTTATCGATAGGCCGCGTCGTCGCATGGGAGTTCCTCGTATTCTCATGTGTTTTCTGTGCTAGTTAGGAATGTGCACAATGTAGTACTCCCTTTTGCCGTGTCTTGTTTTCCGTGACCCTCTTGTCACTCTTGCCCTCTTAGTCTCTCCCCCCCCCCCCTATTTCAAGGTCCTTGTGCCTATAGTTCTTTTTGTAATTCACATTCACAGTGGTGTGATTTGGCGAGTACCCGCTGCCCTGCTACATTTTGATGCGTAATAAGTCTCCCTATGGGGATAGCTTCATACCAAAAAATTGGACGCGGCATCCCGACGTACCAAAGCAATCTACAACGTAACGAAACGTACCAAACGTACTAAAAACCGAAACGTACCAAAACGCACCAAATGTACCGGCAGAAAACTTCGTGCATTGCTCGTCGTATCTTCGGATATGAAATTTGCGTTATTTGGAACGTTTTCCCGCATTTTCAGGGATAAGAAACGTGCCGACTTTGATATGATAAGATACCCGATAATGATATTTCATATTTCGACCCCAACGATGCTAAACTCCTCCACGGCACTGTTCAGCCTCGTACGGGTGTCCGACATGGAGATCCTCTTGGCCCGCTTTTGTTCAACTTGGCGATCAGTACCCCCCCTCCGGAATATTGGCGAGCGGTGCAAGGATTCAACGGCGATCCAAGCCTTTTCTAACGATGGAAATTATTTGATCAAAACGTCTTTCGTCCCGACTGTGATTACGGTGGCTACGGAGGAATTGGGGAAAGTCTGCTCGAATGTTCAACCAATCAAATCTTCGTGCATGGTACCTCAGGATATGGCCCATGAACTTGTTGAGGTGATACGGGCGATGGTCCCCGTTGTTACGGGTACTAGTAACCTTGGAGCCCCTTTGGCGATACGGACTTCTCGATAGCATATGGCCCTCTAGCATCTCATAATGAAAAGTATGTTCATTCTTGGCTGCTAGACACCGTGGAGGCTCATCAACTCCTCTAAGACAAAATCATCTCCTTTGTTATGTCGGACTTCGGAGGGACACACGCCGCTTTTCGCTTGATGATCACGTGTGCGGTACGCCGCTATGGGTTCTTACTCCGCACCTTCCCCCAAATATCTGCCAGCCGTACCTTGCTACTGCAAACAAGGCCGTTTGTACAGATGTTTACCGAATCTTGGGCGTTTCTTAGGATGTACAAATACCCGAGCAAATGAATTGTGCTAAGCGCCAACTTTCCCTCCCTGCGGAGTTTGAGGGGCTTAATGTACCGTCCCTCGAGCTCGACGCCGAACCTGCTCACTATGCTTTATTCACTGCGACCCTCGCCAACGTGATTACTGATTACGAGTCCGAGTCGCTAGGTCCTCTGCACGGTCTCATCCGACACGAACTTTTAAATGTCGCCACTTCTACTTTACCGTGGGCGGTCCAATTGCCCAATTCGTATGATTCGATCTCCAATGTGGGCGGATTTTCGGAATCGGATCTCGTGGTGTTGACTAACACACTAAGCCAAGACCTTTCCGATTACGATGGGCCCGATGTCGAGTTGATGGTATCTCCGGTCAACAATGCGGTGGTGCCCGCTACCCAACTGACTTGCCTGCAACTTCCGACTCTCAATGCTCTCACTCGCCTGGGAGATTCCGGGGGCCACATCCAACGGGGAATTTCGCGCATTCTTCGCGTACGGGCCCACGTTGACCTCTTGGCGTTTTGCAGACCTTCCCCACCGGACTATATGAGAGTGATTTCGGGTACGGGTCGCATGGCTTTGGCTCTCTTTTTCGCTTCACATGATTCAAGTTTCAAGGTGCCATTCGATTGCTATACGATGGACGCCCACCGGATGCTTGGCTTGACTGCGGAGTGCGCCTCTCATACTCGAAAGTGCACTCGGTGCAATGAAGCTCCTTCATAGACTCGCGGGTATGGATCTTCGTCGACGTTATCGTGCACCTCTATGTCGGGTGAGCGCTCCACAACTGCTATGCTCATGGACCATATCCCCATGTGCCCGTACTCTTGGTATGCCAATTAACTCCACGACCGGATTGTCCACGTGCTTGAAGAGTTCATGCTTGAAGCGGGGGCTACTAAGGGCCGGGACTTGCGGTTGGAGGTCCGCCGTATTCGGTCGGGAGCTTATCAAGATCGCCATGGGGATGTGGTTTGGTTAGACTTCATGGCTCCACACCGTCATCTTGTTGTTGATGTGACTGTTACACGTGCTCGCACGAACACCAATGTTCCTCGTATAGGTGCTCGCCTTCCACTCCCGGGCAGCCTTGCATTGGGAGCTCAGTATGGCAAACTTGATGCGGATCTCCGCACTTCTGCTTTGCTTATTGGGACGCCTTCGGTCCAGTCGATCCATGACTGCTATCCCTTCGCCATTGAGGATGGGGGCCGGTTGGCGCCGATGGTGGCTGAGTTGGTTGACCGCTTGGCTATTTTGGTGGCTGTTCGTCGCTTCCATGGCATGGGTGTTGCTGACTCTCGCTCCTTGCGCTCTGACAATTATGTTCGTATGCAACATTTCGTTCGTCGATCTACTTATGTTCCTTTTCGGCGTTTTTGGGGGGATGTGCGACGTGAATTTATGCAACGTCTTCTGCTGAGCCTCTTCATGGCACTCTTGGTTCTTATCTCCGCGACGCTTTTCAG
>JAPMLY010001237.1:0-20000 GCA_026401115.1 Tetraselmis chui
TGGGATGTGGGAACGCGCGGTGCGGGTAGCCCTTCCCACAGGCTACCAGCTTCACCAGCTCTCCTTGCAGGTGGGCCCTACCACACACGCACATAAACTCTTACACACCAAGCCTTGGTAGAGGCAACACCTGGCTATCATATACCACACGGTCTGAGCTGTACTTAATACAATGGTGGAGTGTCTGAGTGCGCGTTATTTGTGTGTGTGTGTGTGTGTGTGTGTGTGTGTGTGTGTGTGTGTGTGTGATTCTTTGCGTGTGCTTTGCTTTCATGCGAACAAGTGTGTCTCTGTGCTTGGTATCATTTGACCATATGTCATTAAGGTCACCACATGCATTCGTTTATGTTCACATGTGCGTTGTATGAATGTGATTCACTGTGACTTCATTTATTTTATCGAACGTGTGTAGGGCTATGTTGTCTGAACAGGTGTATGCGTGTTGGTGTTGTTCGTGAGTTTGTGGTAATGATGTGTGCTGTTTACTATACATAGTGCCAAACCTTAACCACTGAATTCCCCTTGCTGGGGACGTCCTAATATTCTACGCGGGCAGGACGTGGAGTTCAAGCACAGCAGCAAGTACGGGTGGGACTGCACGCCGGGGGGGCTCTACGGGCGCGTGGTCAACGTGAGGCCCGACATTCCGCTCGAGTGCGGCGTGGTGGCGGAGGCGCTGGAGGCAGAGGAGGCCTTCGCGGTTTAGGAATGTGTGTACTGTATGTGTGTGTATAAGTGGTGGAAGGGGGGTCAAGGGGGTGCAGGTCGCCTTTGCCTCCGGCCGCGGTCTGTCATGCGAGTGTGCAGCTTTGGGGAGACGAATCGGTAGCTTCATCTCATTTATCATAAAAGTCTACTTCGTTCGGGCGCTGGGGAGGAAAGAAAGGAAGAGGGGTCGTGTAAGCAGGCAACCGCGGGCCAAATGGCGGCGTGCACCGAGTACGCAAGATAGCTTCTTTCATGTGGTGTGAGAGGGGTTGCTGCTGGGAGGGAGAGAAAGAGGGTAATAAGTGTAGAGGGAAGGGAAAGGGTGCGCTTTCTTTGTAGCGTGTGCATAAACTGACGTGGATGAGGTGGCTTTGGATGGACAAGGGAAGGAACAGGAACCATCCTGTGGTGTGGGTGTTTATGGGGTGGATAGAATAGGGAGGAGGTGTGTGTATGTGTGCATAAGGGATACTGCATGTGTGTGTGTGTGTGTTGGTGGTAGTGCTAGTTGTGTGTACGTGTGTGTGTGTGTGGGGGGGGGGGGGGGGGGGGGGGGGGGGGAGGTTGGGCATCTCGTATTGGGGGGGTAATGTGGATAGTTACTGGGCTTAGTGCTGGGGTTGGAGAGGGGGCGTTTTGTTTGTGAGTCACTCGCTATTTTTGGGAGGCGTCTAGTTAGGTAGAGTGGGAGGCGACGTTGATGACGTAGACTGCGGCGGCGGAGAGGCCGCAGGTGAGGAGGAGGACGAGGATGCCTCTGACGGAGCTGCACATTTCGAGGAGCGACCAACAGTTGCGGTGCGCCTCCTCTGCCCCCGCCTCCGCTGCCTTGTTGCGCCGCCCCAGCTGCCGCTCCGCCAGCTCTACCATCAGCGGCACGTCGCCCACGCTGCGGTAGGCGGACGCGTTGGACATGTGCTCGTTCTCCAACCGCAGCACCGCCCACTGCCCGCGCCGGATCACCTCCACCAGCGCCACCACCGTCGTGAAGGTCTGAGGGGCACACCGCACCGCACCACACCACATCACATCAATCCGTTATTAAAAGGGTAAAGGGGGAAAGGATGGGTCCAAATGTTCACAAGCTGGGACAAAGGGGGAGAATTAGAGGACTGTTGGGTTACATAACATCAGTCATGAAAGGATGGCGCCGAAAACCACAATATCTGTTTTCCAGCGAGTATAGACAACATTGTTCAACATCTGAAAAAAATAAAAAGCAGCAAACATTACGGACATAATATGTGTTTTGAAGATAGCGCTCCGAACGGTTCGGTGCTGACGGAAAGAACGGAGACCAGCCTCGTTTCCATGCGCCATGGCTGGTGGCAGCGTGTTGGGCTGTTTTGGTGTGATGAATAGTCGCGCGATGTGAAAGTGGGGGAGGGGCGTGTGAGGTAGGACCTTTTACTGCGGTGTCAGTGTTTGGTTCGCGATTTTGCACTATGCTACATAAAGTGAAATATAGGTAAGTATTTCAAGGGTATACACATTGGAAAGGGGACATATTGGAGAGTGGACAGCGTTGAATTTAAGGCTTTGTTGGGCCAATGGACTATGCAAAGGAATTGCATTGATACGAAATATTTGACGAACGGAATAAAATATTTCAAGAAAAAATGCGTTGTGTTATATGAGGAAGCCGACATTTAGGAGGAATGCCTTAAAAATAAGCAAACACATTAAAACAGAAAACAATGTATACACAAAGAGTGCAATAAAAGTGCGATGGTCGACATTCTGGGAAAAAATAGGCAGTGTCTCAGCGGGCCGTCATGATGAGGGAGGTGCAATGCAGATTTCATTTCTTTGTGTTTTAGAGCTATAGCCCTATAACATCTTCCGGGGAAAAAAACCTAAGCATGCACACTCAGGTGTTCAAACCCTAAATCGATGTTTGAGCAAGGGGGGGTCGGCCCCACCTGCGGCCACACGCCGTTATGGCCCGCGATGTGCACCTGGATGGTGGCGGTCCACATGAGGCGGCCGATGAGGTTGGAGAGGGCGGCGAAGCAGTAGAACGACTTTGCGGGGTAGCCGCGTTTGGTGCGCAGGCGGAGTTTGGGGAAGGGGCCCCAGCAGCGGCCGCCCTCCTCCTCGGGAACCCGCTCCAGCAGGCTCCAGTCCATCAGGATGTCCCAGAGGTAGGAGTACACGGTGCCCAGGACCATGCAGGAAAACCACGCGATGCGGCCCGTGGTCCACATGTCCTGTGAATAGGGTTTAACAAAAATCGAGGCTTATAATTCTATGCCCTCTCCAATAAAACGTGCACGATACATTTTGTGACACAATTTTTTTTGTAAACAAGCACATGATATGTATCTGCATCACTATTATTATTGCACTGAGTACGACACACTAACCTTCATACACATTGATAGCTGCACAGTTGGTATGTAAACTTTGAATGGCGGTTGCAGTGTGTTTTTGTGAATTGTGGTTTTCTGGCCGAGATGGAGACAGGGGGGGGCTCACTTTGTCGGGATAAAAGTGGGAGCAGCCGTGGTAGCAGCCCGCACCCGCCAGCGCGATGGTCGCCAGCGACACAAAGTATTTGCCGGCGTTGATGAGGTGGAGCTTGCCCATGGGGTCGCCGTGCTTGGTGTCGTGCCTGTGGAGAGAGAGCAGAAAGATTACAAAAAAAAATCATGGCGGGAGAACTAAAGAAGCAAGATTAAGTTATCTCAGTCAATCGCAAACTGAAGGTCAGCCATGAATAACGTGCGATTGCGCTCACACCTTGAATGACTGCAAATCCATAAACTGCAAATTCAGGGTTTAAGGTTTAGGGTCTTAAACCTGAAAGCCCTAAGACGAAAATGAAAACGACGCAACCCGATAAGCGAATTGTAACAGCGACTCGATGCGAGTGCCTCGGAATGGATTCACAAAGCTACCGGGGACTCGGATGGTTACAAACAGCATCGCTGCAGTGTAATGAAAATATACCATCTCTAAAAGTTGATGTCGAGAAGGGGGCGAGAGCGGCATTGGGAGCGGCAGCGAGTGTTTGTTGTATTCGGAGTAACGAATAGCTGAACCACTTACTTCGCGATACCTGATGGTGTGTGCGATGAGCTAGTTTTCATCAGGGTTGCACTATAAAGACATCTTGTGGCAGATTAATTCACATACTGTTTGTGTGTGTGCGTTTTGTGAGTGTAAATGATAGAGAATGTGAGAGAGAGTGTGAGTGTTAAAGAGAACTGTGTTTTTGTGTATTGTTGTGTGCGTGTGTATGGAAGAGAAAAGGAGTGTGGCTGTGTCTGAGTGAGAGAGAGAGAGCATAGACGGATTTTCGAAATTCCAGCAGCACGTCGTACTTACGACTCTGTTTATCTGTCATTTTCGGATGAGAGGGGGTGGAAGAGGGGGGGGGGGGGGGGGGGGGGTGGAGGGGCAAGGCACCAGCGGCGGAGGCACTGGAGGAGGCGCCACCAGTAGGGCAGCGCTGTGATGAGCGGCCCCGTCCACAGCTTGGCAATCACTCGGGATTCGCCTGCGCCGAAGCCAAGTGGAACGACAGAGTGGGCAGCGTAAAAAATAAGGCGACGGAAAAATATTGACAAACCAACAAACACGTCTCAAATTAATCATTACAAATGTAAGCCAGTGTGAATGCAACCCACTGAATCATTTGGCGACATGCGACCATCATCAATATAGAATAAAATAATAAGGTGTGCCGAACGTGGGCTGCGTTGCCTCACCCGAGGGCATCCCCGTCGCGCCGCCGTCCATGTAGAAAAACACCATCGTGGCCATGTCGCGCAGGATGACCACCATCGAGGTCATCACGTCCGCCACAAAGTTCTCCCGAAAGCGCACCTGCGAAGGTAGGGAAGGGGCAGGCAGCGCGGGGCGGGGCGGAACGACCGCGGTCTTCAAAAAATTAAAGAATTACTGACATAAACCACGAATGTCTGTGAAAAATGTACCAGCTCAAAATTAGGTTTCTGGAGTGTTGACATTCAAACATTAAACATTTTCTTTGAATGTTTTTATTTCTGCCTCGAATTCCTCAATTTCGGTTCGGCTCAATAAAACATTTTGTTGATTCTACAGTCATTCATAATTATGTGTTGCCATTTTGATCTGTTCTTGAGTTGTCACCTCGAAGAGGGGCGCCAGCGCGGAGCGGGCGAGGCAGGCGAGGAAGTACCGGCGGGTGCTGGAGAAGGTGCGCCCGATGGGGGCGCCCAACAGGTTGACGCCGCAAAATATGAGCAGCGAGAGAGGGTAGAGCGGCGGGTAGACCTGTCGCCGCAGCGGCAACGCACCGCATTCAGCCAAAAAGTAAAGACTACGCAAATGCGATGTGTCCTGCGAATGAAAAGAAGTGCGCGTGCGCCCTCCCAAAATACACACACATACTCACACTTGCAAATCAGGCACACCCTTCCAAACAGACACGATCGTACCCTCCCTCTCGCGAGTGAGAACACAAACACAGGCGCACATAGATGAGCTGATAAACACGCACAGAGACGCACACACACACACACACACACACACACACACACACACACACACACACAGGTGCGCAAACACATACACGTACATACACACAAGTGCACGCTCACACACACACACACACACACACACACGTTCCATTACACAGACAAGCGCACACTTATCCAGAAACACACCCCCTTAAGTTGGTTATCATGTGTCTGAATTACTTGCTTGTTTTTTGAAACGGGGGGGCAGGTAGGTGGGAGAGGAGCACAATGCATGAATGCGCACATTTTTTGAAAATCAAATTCAATAACTTCAAAATATTATTTATAAAACAAAAAGCACATAGAAAATCATTTTCGTTTTTCAAAATGCAACGCAGAGTTCGTGACACTTTAATGTTTAGATAAGCGCATTTTGCGACCTTCCATTTTATCATCATTTTCGTGCAGCTCCAATTTGCGAAGATGTGACAGATTTCTGATAAATTTTTAAATAACGTTTGTGACAGCATTTTTGAATTATCCACAAAAATAACAATCCCCATTCACCGATAGTTTCTCAAATATTTCAGTATATCAAGGACGGCAATCGCAGTGTTTGTGAAGCAGGGCGGGGGACCCACCAGCCACCAGGACTCCGCGCTCCGGATGCCGACGAGGTAGACGACGAGGAAGAGGAAGAGCAGGACGGTGAGGATGCCGGCAAAGCGGAAGGAGCGGACCGACCCCAGCGCCGTCTGTTGATCGCAATCCATTATATACTGCGGAAAACAAAAAAAAGCATTCGTTCGAGGCTCAGTGTGAAAGTGTGTTTGTTAGAGTTTGCCTTCAAATAATAATTGAAATCGCATATTTCATCGAACAAGTGAATTCATTTGTATAATACCATATGTTTCCTGTTTTGATTACAAATACGTCTGCATTAGTGCGCTTATTAGCGGGTGGCAGTAATCGGAAATTTGTAATCCAATCATGAATCTGTGTTTGGGCATTTGTGTGAGTGACAGGCGTTAAAAATCATAAGCAAAGGCTTTACAACACTCTCGTCATTTGGCAGACATTATTTCACATCCAAAACGTTTCCGACTTAAAAACTAATTGTCTGTTTCTATTGGAATGTAGTCTCACAAAATAAAAAATATAGTTGCCCGATATTGTAAGTAATACGTGAAATATTGTTAGAAATTGCAATTGCTTTAACTTGCCGAGGTTATAATTTATCAATATTACTATATAATTGTAAGTAATGGCACTATCTATAGCAGCTTCTAATAATACCAAACAATGTCCCGACGCAAAAATTAAATCAATAGTTGGACATGGAAAAAAAATTCGGACGTTCTTGGACTGAGCGACGATTTTTTTGTTTTCTCTGTCCTGCAGGTAGGAAGGAGGAAAGAGTGGGGCGGAAAGGAGGGTCGGACGATGTGGTTGATGGCGTGCTCCTCCCATATTTTGCAGCAGACGGCCCAAATCCATATCCACGCGACGGGAACGAGCAGGATGCGGAACGCGGGCACCGTGTCCAAAAGGTATTTGTTGCAAAAGGGGCACTCGCTGTCGTCGGGAAGCGTGAGCAGCCAGGCCGCCCACAGCGCCAGTACCGCCATCGCGCCGAGCAGGCCGCCCATCAGCAGCACCTCGTTCTTTTTCGCGGGCGGTCGTCGAAGCGCGCGGAGAACCGCACGCGCGCGGGGCTTGTCGCCGCCCGCGAAGCGCGCCGCGTAGCACTCCTCGATTTTCTGGACCCGCGAAGCAGCATTGATCAGCAGTCTCAGTTGCGAGGGATTCGACATATTCTGTGAGTAATCATTGAAGAAACTCCTGTTTTCGACAGCACCGACAGCTGGAATTGATCACCCTTGGATCACTCAGTGGCGAAAAGCCACCATAACAATAACTGCAGAAACAACAAATACAGAAAACGCGGGAACTTTGAAAAGCGATACGCCCGTGCAGCACGGGAACGAGTGACAGCTGGAATCATTCAATCATTGACGTCGGCGGTGCTCCTCGGAATGTGTGAGGGTAAATTCCCGCCAGAAATGACACAAAACTAACTGATACGCGCCTCGCGTCGGCCGGCCAATGAAAACAGAGAGCACTGCCGTTGATTCAGATGTGCTTTACTCGAGCTGTGCTAAATAAAGAGTGTTCACAGTAAAGAAATGCCGATCTGATGTTTTAGCAAGACACCGCCGAAAAGCTGCTTCATAGTGCGTTTGTTTATGAGTGCCCATTAATTTATGAAGCTCGTCTTGACCCGTCTGGACGCTCGTGAAGAATTCGCCTTTATTATTGAGGTCTCCATTGAGGTCAGGCAGACCGGGTCGCTAGTCGCTACCATCCGCCAAACGAGCGCGCTGGTGATTTCCCGGATACAAGTCACTATTGCTTTGTGCCGGTACGACCTGTCGAATTGATTAGAAAGGAAATAAAGGCCAGCTAGCGTTGGGGGGGAAGCACGATTCACCAGCAGCGCGATGGACCCTGACACAATGTGCTGCGCTGTATCAACGGGCTTCATCTAACTTCAAGGCAAGTCGAGATCGCATCAACGCACCCAATCCACAATTTCATCCAGAAACGATCCGCCACAAAGAAAGGCCATCAATATATACACTTTATTAGCTCTGGAACAGCGAAATTGGAAATACAGAATAAAGCGCGCCCCACAACCTGTGCTAAGTGAATGTACATACCCTTCTGGAAGGTGGTTTCAGTCAGGTGTGTGGGAAAGGGGATGGGCACCTCCACCGCCAAAAAGAACGCTTGCGTCTCCGCAGATTCGTGCGGACCGCGTTCGAGGTAAAAGGAGCGTGTCTTGAGCTGCTCCTGGCTGGGCATCCCCGCGTCCTTGCACGTCTCCTTCCCCAGCTGCTTCCGCGCCTTCTTCAGCAACTTCCTGAACCCAACGTAGTTCAGACTACTCACCTGCAAACGCACGCGAACCCCCTTCCTTTCAATAACTTGCTTCTCTGTAATTTCAGGGCTGCTAACTGATAGGGTGGGGAGACGGGTGCTGGAAGTTGGGGGGGGGGGGGGGGGGGGGGGGGGGGGGGGGGGGGGGGGGGGGGGGCGGGGGGGCTCGCCTGCATCAGCACGAAACAGCTCTTGTACAGGTCACGCAGTGCCTGCTCTAGCCCCTCCATCTGACAGCTGCGCATGATGGCAAAGGCGCTGGTGGCCGCTTGGCTGCGCCCTGCCTGCGGCCATCATTGCCCACATCACAAGTGATTTCAATGAGTGCTTGTGTGTGTGTGTGTGTGTGTGTGTGTGTGTGTGTGTGTGTGTGTGTGTGTGTGTGTGTGTGTGTGTGTGTGTGTGTGTCTTGTAGGGAACGGACAAAGTGACAGTCGCAGCAAGCCTCATCCGCTCATCTGGAAACGTCATACTTTTCAAAGAGAAAATAGCAAAGAAATAAAAAGACAAAGAACGCATGAAAATTATGAAAAACGCATGAAATACAAAATAAACAAAACATTATTCTAAAAATACATAGAATAAAATATGAAACCAATACAACGATATGCTCAGCCCCCCCCTCGCTCGCGACTTGCGCAACCTCCGCCACACCGCCCGCACTACCCGACTACGGGTACCTCCCTCTCTCATGCTGGTGCGTCCTAATCCCCACTGCGTTCGGTCCACGTGGCGCAGCTGTCGCGAGCGAAAGATATAAAGGCGGTACTCGTAAAAGTACGTCGGCGTCGGTCGAACAGAGCTTGAGACTAGATGACGACGGGCTGGTGTTACGCACCAGCGTGGGCACAGGTAGCCCGTGGTTAGCTTCCTCGTAAATCAGGCCAATAGCCTCCACCAGCTCGTGCACCGCCTCCGCACAGTAGCAGTCCACTCGCTCGAGCTCCGCCCAAAGCAGCCGCGCGCACGCCCCCGCGCGCTGGCCCGCGTCGTCCAGCGCCACCTGACTCGCAGCGCGCGGTAACAGCGGCGTCTGAAGTAGACCCAACTCGGCAGCACCCCCTAGACCGCCCCCGGTACTTCGTTCTGCCGATCCCACGGACGCGCGCGAGTCGTTTCGGGGGAGGCCTCCGCGACGTTGGCGCTGTTCGATGGCGTCCACGACGGCGGTGTAGGCCACGTACGCCTCCTCCCACCCCGACATCATATTCGCCTTCAGGTGAAGACGGAACAACATTGTGCCCGGCCGGCTGTCAACCAAACCCCCGCGGGGGATGATGTCTAGAACGCTGCGCTTAGCGGGAAGCCTGGCAGTGCTTCTGAGCGCTGAGGCACGGGGGTTCAGCCTTGCAACACTACGACTTGTGCGCGGGATATGAGTTGATTTGAGGTGAGTGGGTCTCCTGTGGGTTGAGACAATCACAGTTGCTGTTTAAGTAGAAAAATCTTACCCTCTGTCAAATAAATTCACCTTCTGTCCTTGCTGAAATATAATGAATACTTGTACGGGCAGCCAGCCCGAATACTACGGGCAAATTAATATCTATTTTTTACAAGAAAACGAACAGCAAAAGCATAACGAATAATAATTTCCAGGTCTCCTTTCAGGTCCTGGTGGATTCCACAGCTTTCTTTGTAATTAATTAGTTAATTAATGTACTTTTGGGTCAATATATTTCCATGTCCTAGTGTCTGTAGTGATTCTTGTAATCAAATTCATTCATAATTTCTACCGATATTGCGGATAGTACATATAGTATAATTTGAATTAAACATTATATGGCATGCAGGCCCAGAAACGGAGCCCACTACCAAACAGGCCGTCCCGTTGTGAGCCATATCCGCCAAGGCAACCAAGCTCTCCACCCCCATGCCTCCAACACGTGTGGTAAGGGATATCTCGGAACGAGTGTGCATTTCTCTACCACCATCAAGAAAAGAGGAAAAATATGAATAATTACATCACGGCGATGATGGTGATGGCGATGATGATAATTAAAACACAAGCAGCTCATCGGCATGCGCGCAAAGCACGAACTGTGTTTTTGCGTAATTGCGCATTTAAGTGGAATTACAATAAATACTAAAGACACGGGGACATGATACTCGCCGGGGACCGAGAGAGTAATATTTCAGTGTAATCAACATTTTGTATATCCAATATAGTGTTTATCAATACTACATTTTTTCCTTTTGCTAGTGTTTCCTCGCCTGGCTATTTTGGTGGCTATTCGTCGTCTCTTTGACATGGGTGTTGTTCCTGACCGTACATTATATTTCGATAGCTAACCTCGCATGAAGGAGTTTGTCAGCTTCTCCGCCGTTCTATGTTTGCTCCTTTCCGTCGGTTCCGCGGAGATATGCGTCTTGAGTTCATGCAACGTGTATCTTATTTGGTGATTCATGGCACCTTGAGATATTATCTTTGGGGTGCTTTGCAAGAAGACATGGGTCATGTAGTTGCTTGCCTTCTTGCTCTAGGGGCTGTTTTTTTGTCTAGTGTCTTTCTTGTAATTAGGTATAATGTGTATGAATCACAAAAATATAACCTGCTTAATTATCATATATCCCGACTGTGACCTCCCCTCCCCCCTGCCCCCTCCCCCCGACGCGCCCACCCCTCATTTATCCACATGACCGTGATAGCCTCAACATGTGGGAGTACTCCATCCTCCTTGTCATGAGAAAGGCACCTCGCTTGTCAGCCCCTCATGTTTATGGTTGGCGATGGGAACATATCCGTGACTTGAATGTTCCGGCATGGCGTAAGTGGGCTAATCGCTGCTCGGCGGCAAGCATTCCCGATGCCGCTGCAGACTTTTTGGCGAGTGTGACCGGGTGGGCTCTTCACAAGCAAACACGCGTCGACCGTGACGCCACTCGCCTTTGCGGTGAGGCTCCTAAAGTTTGGTCCCTTGCTGTTGGCAGCGTCATGTCGCGGTTAGCTCACTCTCACGCCACTGCGCGGATAGCGACTGTTGCGGCCGACCATCCGGGCCATGTACAAAAATCGGTTTTCACTTAAAGTGGTATCGAGCGAGCCATACACATCACTCGTATAGGCTTACATAATATTCTTAATTGCAACCTACAAAGCTTGGACCTGGAAAGCGCCTTCAACACCATTTCCCGCCGGAAGATCCTTGCGGAGTTGTACAAACATCTTGACTTGCATCATATTACCCCGTTGGTTGCAATAATATGTTCACGGGACTTCACAATGCATCATTTCGACCCCAACGAAGCTTCGCTCTTGCACGGCACGGTTTAGTCTCGTACGGGTGTCCGACAAGAAGATCCTCTTGGCATGCGTTTGTTCAGCTGGGCGATCGGCATCCCCCTCCGGAATATTGGGGAACAGTGCAAGGATTCATCGGCGATTCTAGCCTTCTTTGACGATGGAATGTATTTGATTTACACGCATTTTGTCCCGACTGTGATTGCGGTGACTACGGAGGAATTGGGGAAAGTGAGCTCGAGGGTTAAACGAATCAAATCTTTGTGCATGGTACCCTACACATGGTCCTTGAACATGTTGAGGCGATACGGGTGAAGTTCCTAGCTGTTGCGGGTACTAGTACCCTAAGAGCCCCTTTAACGATGGCCTTCTCGATGACGGATGGCCCTCCGACTTCTCACAATGAGATTGTAATTTTAATTGTAATACAACAAGTATCGGCAAACTGGACCGACAGCTGTCTAACGACCATCAATACTCTGCCATCTTGGACACTTAGGAGAACGATTGGGGCGGGGACTCTTCGACCATGTACATCTATCGACACACCTATATGCAATGTGTGCCGACGTTCCTCGGAGGTTAAATCTGTAATCAACCGCAGTAATTGCCACAGTCCCCCGCCTTAGCAAAAAACAACAGAAATAAATTTGTAATCAAGAAGAAATATCTAAAAATAAATCCACTTGTCAAGAAATGCAAAATGAAACTGCTGCTCGACCTTGATGATGCACGGCCCGCTCCCACCGAACCGGGGTGCCGACCGGCCTAGCTAGGCCGATTGGCGTTCGAGAGGGTCGACGGGACTGCCTAACCTAGCAACCGCGTTACTTCGGTCTTGCCGGAGAAAGGAGGGGAAAGGCTAGAGAAAAAACCCTCCTCACGCGGTTGCTTGTCGATCCCGCCGTCGCATCCCGTAAGCCCCGCCCCAAGGTCGTAGCCGCTCTTCCCGTCGCGACTTTTCCTCCTAGTCGAGTTCCCCCGTCACCTCGAGGGCATGTGGAGGGGACCGAGACAGCAAGACAGAAAAGCAAGCGCAATTGCCGCCGTGCTAAAAAGCTTTCCCGGCCATTTTTCCGGCTTTTTCTGTCCTGATACCCAGGTACATGTCTGGAAAATCAGCCAACGATCGTACCCTCTACCCACCGTGTGGGTGTCCATCGAGCACCTTTGCTTTGAGTGCGAGCCTCCGCGCTTATCCGGGCTCGCACTCTATGATATTTGGTGTACATAGCGATAGTGGGTAGCGGTGGGGTAGTGCACAGTCGCAATGGCCGGGTCCAAAAAGGTTGCGGGGTGCGGAAACTATTCAAACGCTCCGTATTGGGTTCTCTGGCGGCGGGGGAGATCTTGCGAATCACTCCGCCGCCAGACTTCGCCGCTACTCCCGACGCGAAAGTCCTCCTCATTGTTGTTGTCGTGCTTCCCCCTTTCGGCCGGCTCGGCGTAAGCATGTTGGACGACGTCGAGCGAGCGCCATACCCTAGCGCCGCTTCCCAGCTTTCCGTTGCTAGCTCCAACACCCTCAACCCACCGCTGATCCGTCCGTACACTCATGAAAGTAAATGCCCCACTCCTCAAATGGGACGGTATCTTTAGAATATCGGTTTGGAAAAACATATCGGACGTGCCGAGCGGGAGATCTTGGCGCTTGTAGCGCACATAAATTTAATTTTTTTCAAAAGGCCCTATGTACGAAGCCTTTCCCGACAGCTGCGGATCGCGCGGATCGCATTGTCGGCCCTCTTAGCCCCCTATTGTGCCAAGCCTTTCACGGCTACGGGGTTTCCATCGCCACCACGGGGAGGTGAGGGGATGCCGACGGGCATGCGAGCGCACCCCCCTTTAGGGCCGCCGCCGCTGCCCCGCCGGCGGGCGTCTCACAATGATAATTATGTACATTATTCTTGGCCGCAACACACCGTGGAGGCTCATCATCTCCTATAGGATAATATCGTTTGCTTTGCTACGTCGGACTTCGGAGGGGGACATGCGGCTTTTCGCTTGATGATCACGTGTGCGGTACGCCGTTGTGGATTCTTGCTCCGCACCCTCCCACCAGGTATTTGCCGACTGTACCTTATTGCTATTGCACATATGGCCGTCCGTACCACAGTTTTCCGAATATTAGGCGTTTGCCATGAAGTATAAACGCTCGATAAACTGAATGGCGCTAAGCGCCAGCTTCCCCCCCCCCCCCCCCCCCCCGCGGAGTTTGGGGGGCTTAGGAATAGCGATAGCGGTACGTATCACTTGACAATACCGAAACGTACTGACACGTCGGAATTATTAGTAAGAATTAATTCGCGAAGCGATGCGAGCTATAGGTCCGGGCAAATAATAGGAGGTATTTCGCGAATATACCTCTTTTTTCGGAATAGGAGGTATAGTATTACACGACATACAAGCGAAACGAAATAACGAATTACACCCGGATTGCTATGGGTTTGAGCGACCGCTTTATTGGCTTGGGCTGGCTCGCCCATTTCATGTACCCGTACAACAACGAGGGATGCCAGCTACGGGACAGCGCAAAGTCAGTGGCGTGCCATCGTCTAGAAGAAGGAATCCTAAGAATATCGCTAGTACCCCACGTGTTCACCACGTAGTCGCTATCGCTATCATGGAATCCTGCGCGGCTTGTGTTGGAGTGAGCGGCGGAGGCATTCGCGCGGCGCGCGATCTATCCGGACACGCGCGTTGTCGAAAATCTGTCTCTTGTGAACTTGCCCACTTGGTCAAACAAGAGGTAGATCGACGCCGAAGTCATCGAAATCAAGAAACGTACCTTGGGATACCTTTATAAAACAAGTTGCACCATCTATGTGGCAGCAAGATTCTCGTCTTCTTAACTTTTTGGATAGCGACTGGCGGGGTAGCTCCTCCACGTAGTTGATAGTAGTGATCGTCGCTAGATGATCCACACATGTACTTAACTGTATTTGGTCTCTATTCGCTATTCGTTTAGTAACGCGTAATAGCACCCATACATCCTAGGCCGACTCGTGCTGATTGGGCTGGCTTGAAATCAAGAAACGTACTATGACGTTCTACACCGTACATAGAATGGTTACGTGTGTGCTATTTGGCTATTCCACTAGTGGTCAGCCTTAATGTTCCGTCTCTCGAGCTCGACGTTGGGCATGCTCCCTATGGTTCATTTAATGCGACCCTTGCCAGCCAAGTTACTGATTACGAGCGCGATCGCTATGTCCTATGCACGGTCTTATCCGACACTAAATATTAAATGTAGCTACTCATACTTTATCGTGGGCGGTCCAATTTCGCAGTTCATATGATAAAATCTCCACTATGGGCGGGTTTTTGCATTGAATCTCATGGTGTTGACAAACACACTAAATCAAGACCTTTCCGATTATGTTGGGCCATATGTCGAGTTGGTTGTATCTCCGGCTAATTAATAATGTGGTGGCGCCCGCTACCCAATTGACTTGCCTACAAATCCCGACCCCCGATGCTCTAACTCGCTCGGGAGATTATGGGGGCCACATTCTGCGGGGCATTTTCCGCATACTTCGTATATGTGCCTACCTCGACCTCTTGGCGTTTTGCAGAACTTCCCCACCGGACTATATGAGGGTAATTTTGGGTCCGGGCCCCGGGCTTCGGCTCTCATTTTCGCTTCTCATGAGTCCAGTTTCAAGGTGCCATACGATTGTTATACCATGGCAGCGCGCCGGGTGTTGGGTCTCATTGCGAAGCGCGCCTCTCATGATCGGAAGTGCCCACGGTGCAATGAGGCTCCTTTAGAGCTTCGTGGGTCTTGATCTTCGTCCACGGTATCGGGTACCTCTAAATCAGATGAGCGCTCCACATCTTGTATGCTTATGGACCACATCCCCCGGTGCCCGTGTTCTTAGTACGTCATTCCGCTTCAATATCGGATTGTCAAGTACTTGAAGAGGTCATGCTTGAAGCGGGGGCTACTACTAAGGGGTAGGACTTGCGGTTGGAGGTCCGCCATATTCGGTCGGGAGCTACTCGAGATCGACGTGGGGATGAGGCGTGGTTAGACTTCAAGACCCCGAACCACCATCTTGTTATTGGTGTGACGGCCACAAGCGCTCGCACGAACACAGTTATCCCTCATATAGGCGCTCGCATTCTACTACCATGGCAAATTCGATGCGGACCTCCGCTATCCCGCTATGCTAGGCACACCTTCGGTTCAGTCAGTGCATGACTACTACTCCTTCGCTTTGGAGGATGGGGGCCGGTTGGCGCCTATGCCGGCTGAGTTAATTGATCGCATGGCAATTTTGATGGTATTTCGTCGCTTCCTTGGCATGGATGTTGCAGACTTTCGTTCAATGCTTTTTGACAGTCATGCCCGCATGGAACATTTCGTTCGTCGATCTACTTTTGCTCCTTTTTTACGCTTTCCGGGGGATGTGCGGCGAAAATTTATGCAGCGTCTTTATGCTACTCTTTCAGGTACTTTGAGTCCCTATCTTCACAACGCTTTGTATGAGAGTAGTGCTAATGTTGTGGCATGCCTTCATATTCCCCGGGCTTGGATTTTTCTAGTGTTGTGCGGAAGTCGATTTCTTGGTATTCCGTTCCGCCGGAATAGAATTCAGCGGAATTCAGAGGAACTAGGTGGAACTCTCTTCCGGCGGGAACGAAACATACTTCCGGCGGAATTGAACTATATTCCGCCGGAACGGAACGGAATTCCGCAGAACTTACTTCCGTCCCGGTGTCTCGGTACTCCCTTCCCCCGGATTAGGCCAATACAACGGCCAAAGTTCCTCAAAGTACCCCAGTTATAATACTTTTAAAACCCAGACAAAAGAACGCCGGAAATGATGGGCATGCAATAACCGTAATCTTAGTAAGCTTACGGTGTATTTGTTCCCCTAAACCTCTCCCGACCATAATTATTAAGCCCTATAGTAACCAAATAACCAATATAATACCTGAAAATCATTTAACATTCTAATTTCCTTTCAATTACGCAACTCTTATCCAATCAACTATATGCACAAAGGCGCAACACGTATTCGGAGTCTTCATGTCGTGCTGCCTCAGCATGGTCACACATACGCCCGTCGAATACTTCAAAATTAGCAAGATCGCCGTCGGCAAGCGAGCTCCGTATGCCAAGCGAGGTCCGTATGCACGCTCACGCAATTCCGATTAGCCGGATACAACAAAGCAAGCCACTAGGGCCGAGAGAGCGGCGACGGAGTGGGAGATTAAGATGTTGATGGCTGATGTAGGATGCGAACGCATGCTATCAATCATCCACCACAACGACAAGTTTACATGTAGTAGTTTAGTTGTAAAAAAGCCGTTAGATAGCAGCCAAAATGTGCATAGTAATTGTTGCAAATCATTTTCAGTTTCATTTAGTTGTAATTAAACAAGCATTTTGCCCGCAGAAGTTTGATTTGGAAGTTTTTTGGTGTCTTTCATTCGCCGTTTCTGTACATAAGTTGGAATTAAGATTTGGGAGAAGTGAGCAAACACGGATATTTGTGTATAAGAACTGTGCTTAATCCAATCCACCGCGTATCCAATAGATTAGCTAGTACTTATTCGTACATCCCCCAATTACAAAGACAAGGGGCTATGACATATTTCTCGTCGGATTATGCCATTTCGGGGCACAACCAACCATTCCATCATTACCAGAAGGGCCGAGAGAAAAAACCGTTTTTGGGGGGGGGACTTCCGGGTGAAGGACTTCGTCCGGCCCATTTCGAGAGGTATTCCGGCGGAACGGATGAAATATACGGAATTCCGGTGTTCCATCGGAATTGACCGGAACGAAACTATGTTCCGCACAACATTGGTTTTTTTTTCTCCTTTGTTCTTTTTGCTTGGTGGTTTCCACTGCCTTTTCTCTGACTTCTCTGAACTTGTTATCCTATACATGTACGGGATCCGATAAATACATTGTCGCTACTTACTATAGGTACCAGTACCTGGTACCTGTATTCCTCCTCCTTTTTTTTTGCTCTGTGGCCTCCACTGCTTTTTCTTGTAAGATATCATTATCGCTCGGGGCTATCATCACCGGTTCGGCTGGCCATCGATCAGGGTCAATACATTTGCCAGGAGATGACAGCGCAGCATCCTCGAGGGCGCAGTTGTCTCTCGAAGTAGTGTGCCGAGCCAGGCAGCAGCAAGCAGCTCTCAGCATTGAGTGCCCAGCACGATGAAAGGTGAGAAAGTTAGCCCCGGCGCTTCCGGCGATGTTGTGGTCGATGACGTTATTGATTTACGGGACCATTCGAGCCCCGAGGTGGTAGGTTCGGCGGACGTTGGCGCGGCTCAGGATGAGTCGTCGTGCGGCATCTGCTTCGAGCCCCGTCGAGAAGACACGGGCGAGCTGCCGGACTGCAATCATGCGTGAGCCACCTCCCCAGTGTCTCTTTCCCATAACTTAAGCGACAAGAGAGTGCACACAAAACAAGGTGTGTGGGGGGCACCTAAATTTGCAAGATGCTGACGCCTCTCTTCCCAACCCCCTTCACGCCGCGTGCTACGACTACCGACAGGTTTTGCTTCATGTGCATCGGAGAGTGGGCAAAGTGCTCCACCACCTGCCCCCTTTGCCGCGCCAGCTTTACCTGCATCCGACGCCTTAGGTACCGCGCACTACCCTTCCTATCCTACTTGAGAATTGCTCCGTGGCCACGCAGTACACTCAGCTAACCGCGACGCGACACAGGTTTGTTGCCGGCGAGGCTCCCGAGCTCAGGAACACCGTCGATGTAGAGCAGCGGACGCTGGTACGGGTACATTATACGATACGTGTAGCACCCCTGTCCTTGGAGCGGACTGAAGAATCGCTATTCCGTTGAAGTTTACGACTTTTTTCCAAGCACGCATTGAGCTCAGTCATCGCTGCGTTTCCGCAGGGTGTGACCACGGAGGATGAGGACCTCGCGGGGCTGCTCGACGACGACAACTATTCTTGCAGCATTTGCAACCTCGACACGGACGAGCAAGTGCTGCTGCTCTGCGACGGTCCGCCTCCCCACTAGTCATTTATCTACTCACAGGTTTCCAGCAGAGTGCTCCTCCCCACATCTTCCCTCGCCTCAGACGACTCATGTTATTTCTTGCTGATAGGCTGCGACAGGTGCATGCACACTTACTGCTGCGGACTCTCGAGTGTCCCCACCGGCGACTGGTATTGCCCCATCTGCGCAGACTCACCACAGGTGCGGTGAGACCCAGACCTCCCTCGTCTCCCCCTTCCACCCCACCTCATCTCCGCATTCTGAAATCATCCCCTTGTCGATTATTCTGAGTTGTGCTTCAATACGTCGTCCCCAGGTCGCCCAACGCAGCAGCAGTCGAAGGCGCACCGAACGGCGTGCCACTTCCATTAATGAGTCTATTGAGGAAGCACCCGCGAGGAGGGCAAACACAGTATCTGGTGAGAGACCACCTCAGCTATTGCTACGCGTGTCGCTCATATTTTAATATGGACAACCACAGGTAGTCTTTGCGCTGCTCTCGATTGTATACTGTGGTTTTCTGAACTAACATTGGCTCTTTGCTCTGCAGCTTCCCGCCACTCCATCGTGCAAGCTGCTGCCAGGGCGCAACGCCGAGCCACACGAAATGCCAGACGCGGTCGTCGCAGTGCAAGGTGTGCAAGGGGGGGGGGGCAGGAAGACGGGAGACATGGTCTGCGGCACCTCGGTGACTGTTATTGCGTGAATGTCTGTGTGTGTGCGAATGGGAGGAGCAGACAGTGATTTTGCGTGTCCTTCTATGTCGTTTAGAGGAGGGCAGGGGGTTTAAAGTAGATAGGTAGAACTGCTGGTGATAATATTCGACGTAATTCAACTTAGATGTTATTATGTTGTAGTCTCTGTGGCGATGTTCATATGATGGTATAGTGTACTATTCTCACAGCTCTGGTTCGGAGAAGTTTACGTAAAGCTTCGATTCGTTATTGGAATGATGATACCGCCACGAGATTGTCGGCCTGGTATAGCTCTTCGAGATGCAGGCACAGTGCAAATGCAATCTTCGGGATCACTCTATATTGCATTTGTTTTGCAGTTCTTTGACACATTGATGAAGCCCATTACTACTGAATTGACTAGTCTAATCCGGCGAGCCACTAGACTACTGTCGCCAAAGGCAGACTAGGGCCAAAGCTGTGGAAGTAGTTCCCAGTGATGTGATAGACCGGCCGGTCTGAGTTCCAATCATTTTGTTGTGCTGTACAATTTTCCGCAGCTCGCGAGGGGTAGTGCAGCCGACACCCAGTCGTCCGATCGATCTGAACAGCTTCGGAGATCTTCAGAACCGCGCGGAGGTGTTCAGGTCCAACTGGGAGGCGCTGCGGTCAGGGATGGCGGTGTCGGACCTGTCCAATGTCGGGATGCGCGTGCGGGGGCAGAGCGGTCGCGGCGCTGCATCCGTCCCCCCCTCACCGCCCGCGGCACATCGCCCGGATGGTCAGTCAAATCTGTGGGCACTGGCGGAGCAGGCGAGGAGAAGCCTGGCCATTCGGACTGCCCGCGATGATCGGGTGGAGACGAACCAACAGGTGTGTGTGTGTGTGTGTGTGTGTGTGTGTGTGTGTGTGTGTGTGTGTGTGTGTGTGTGCGTGAGAGTCAAATGGCGTGAGGAGGGGCTGGGAACCAATCACGCAGAGCTATTAATAAGGTTTTGGG
>JAPMLY010001237.1:25000-68621 GCA_026401115.1 Tetraselmis chui
GAAGAGAAGTAGATCGACGAACAAAATGCTGCATACGGACATTTAGAACAGAATTCCATATCTTGATTCTGTTCTATTCAAATGAATAGCGGTAATCCTTGCATTATTAGCGATAGTGATATAACATATGCTGGCAGCCCTCTTCATCGTCAATATGGGCTGTTCACTCATAATTATTCTAGATCTAATATTCAAGAACGATATAGAAAATAATTCAAGCCCAATTAGTCGACAGTACGATACCTGCTTTTTGAATTTTCAGTTTTACTCAAGGCAAGATTAAACAAAATTATCAATAATAATATTTTGCTATCAGAATTAGAATTTTATTGAGAATACTATTTTTATAAATAATTGTAAAAATTTGAATAATATTATTTAAATAAATAAACTAATAACACTAATAAAATTTACGATTTGGTGTAAGAGATGACTCCGCACACCTAGCTTGATAATATTCTTCTTCAACAGAAAAGAAGATCAATCAATCGTAACGTGATATTAATTGCAGTTGAAATAAATTTATGTTTTTTCAGTTATCCTTTAAAATAAATTAGATATGACAGTACAGGGTACTGGTTTTGGTATGTATTGGATGGACGCACGTGCATTGTCTGTTTTGGGGGCACTGGCGCTCCTCATCAGGCCATTGATTAAGGACGTTGATTAAGGCCATTGATCCTGATATATCAGGCCGCTGATGTGATATTTTTTCGCCTGCTCCGTCGACGATGACGAAGCAGCAATAGCGTCGGGACTGCACTCCGGACTCTCTGCGATACAAGCAGACGCTCCCATCTCACGCACACTAAGAGTCGATGCGGACTGCACAACACTCCGAAGCCAGTCGCAACCCACTTTTGCTCGTCACAGACTGTAGCGGCTCTTCTTATCGCTAGGCGTGTACAAATACAACAACGGGCAACCGTGCTGGACAATATACAGCCTGCTCCTCGCGCGCGAAGTAGGGCAGCCATCATCGCCCAAGAGCTTGGGGGGACTACTGCGGTATAGATACAACCGGGGCTACTTTCGAGAAAGGACAAATCCCCGGGGCCGCACAATGAGCGCCCGCCTCACGCGCTCCCTCTATCGCATGCTCCTGCACTCCGCCGGCCAGCTGCGCCACCGCCCTGAGGGCCTCCGAGTACGGGAACTGTTACCCGTAGATTCGGAAATAAGCATTTCCTTGAAAGGAGCACACGACGCGGCACAGGCGACACGCGCGTCACTCCTCCACGCCCTGCCCTCCCTACTTCCAAGCACCCTCCCGTGCGGCGAGCTTACCTTCGACCGCGCGTCATTGTCAACATGTATACGAGAAAACTTCCGGTGAGAGCGGCGTAGCGACGTAGATTAGCACTCGTCAGCCGACACCGACCTTTTATAACAAAGGACACGCCCTTCCGGGGGAAATTTTGGTGTCGTTTCAGGGCAAAGCGAGCGCTGGACCCGGAGTGTGAGGAGGCTGACGAGGCGGTGGACACGGCACTGGGTGCGATACGGCTGCTTCGGGAGCAGACGGCGTTGGAGGAGTGCAGCAGCCGCGCTCAGTCTCCGCACGTGGAGGTGGAGGGCACCAGCCTCTTTGAGGCGGAGGAGGACGTGGAAGTGGGGGGCTATCAGTTCAAGTATCGAGTAGGCATAAGAAACACAGGCACAGCCAAGGTGCGCAGCCCCTTAATCAACGTCTCCCACTCTCTCTGCCTGACGTGCATCATCATTTCACATGCATGGCTGTTTTATATAGCACGAGAGGACTCAACGTTCAAGTCATGCCATGCTATTGTTGTGGCTGAGGAGGTGATGGTCACGCTGCTGCGGTGCCAGGTGAAGTTCAGGGGTGTGAAGATCACAGTGCATGATGCGGATGGAAACACGGCGGTGCGTGCTGGGTTGAGTCAGCCTTCCTTGACCGGGAGGATCGCCACCGTTAGGAAGGGAAACAACACCATCCTTCTCCCTGGGGACTGCTTGCAGTTTAGCCACAGCACCAGCATCCCCACACGCGAGGGCTTCATCCAGGGCACCTGCCACATGCAGCTCGTGAGGCCGGGGCGCTGCGCTCGCGCGGCGGACCGTTTCGAACTCGCTATCCCTCCCTTTCGCCTTCGAGCCCCGCGCGCCAGGGAGCAGGCCGATGGCCACTCTGCAAGGGAAGATGTGCAGTGAGGGAGGAACTGCTGGGGGCGCTCTGCCCAGTGATTTACCGTCAACGCAATGCAATTTTGTGTTTGAATTTATTAACATTCTTTTCGTTGCGTTTTTCACGCGTCTTCTCTGCGCTCAATCAATTTCTCAGGACGATGAATTATCCTGCATATGATGTGAACGCAGCTTGTGCCTTTGTGCGGGGAAGCAGGTTGCACTGGGGAAAGGGGTATTGATGCATGCGCGTCTGATAGCTAGGGCCTCCGCAGACAAGTGATTAACGAAGGTATTTGTGGAGTTTCCAGAATCATTCGCTGTAGCTGTGTTGCCATTCGAAGGAAAGATTGGGGGGGGGGGGGGGGGGGGGCTGTTGCTGGGTAAAGATGCATGTTACTTTGGGAAATATTCTGGTTGCTGCTGGTCGTGAGGCGCGTGGCACCAGCAACTTGGGGTTTGTGTATACCATGCATGCGGTGCGTCTTCTGTATCCAATATGTCATTCAAAGCGAAGGAGCGGGTGCTGCGGGTCTATTTCTCCTCCACCACTATGTATCACCTCTTGGTCGCCGCTGGTAGCGCCGAAACACAACTTGTTAAGCGAAGGTGAAGGTGGGAGAGTATACCGCGGGTTGATTTTTTGAGAACACGGCTCTTCAAATTTGTTTATGCATCGTTGAGCTCGTTAAGATTGTGTGAGAGAGCGCAGGGAGGTTGCGCTGCTCGTACCGTCTCCCTAACCCCTCCACACGGGCACACTCCCACGTGCACAGACAAAAAACACACACACGGAATTCACACACACACACACACACACACACACACACACACACACACACATTTACTCTCAGACATAAGTTTAAAAATAACACACACAATTTCAACACACTCAATTACGCGCATACACAAAATTCAACGATACACACACAATTTAAATATGCTCACTCACACACGCACATACATAACCACACACACATATAAAAACACGCACAATCCAAGCACATACATTTACGCTCCCACACGCACACGCACACAATTCACGCAGAAACACACGCACACACACGCGCGCACACACGTACCCTTCTCCCCCCTCACACACATTTTGAACCCTATCACACACACATACACCTTCACTCACACACACACACACACACACACACACACGCACACTCACACTCACACACACACACACACACAATATTGCTTTTGAAAACACCACAACCGGAGGAGAAGTGAAACCTGCGAGGATCAAGGGACGTAATCTCTCACTCTTTCAATAACAATGTAACATTAGTTTGGGAAAGGGAATTTTGACCTCTCCTCCACCACAAGCATCTTCCTAGGTTCTGTTGCAGAATATCGACAAATTATTTTATTTGCGTTTCCACTATGGCGCACAAGTTATGACACAATCATAAAAACACTTCGCATTAAGCTTTTGCACCGTCGCACTACCTTTCGCTGCATTTACATCTTGGGTTCGTATTTCTTTCCCGCTGTCTAAGTGGGAGGAGGGGGGGGGGGGGGGGGGGGGGGGGGGGGGGGGGGGGGGGGGGGGGGGGGGGGGGGGGGGGGGGGGGGGGGGTGCCGAATCTGTAGTGTTCCAACATGATTTGAACGAAATCAGATACACCTTGAACAGCATTGTTTCACATAAAAATTATGTGAGAGGTTCGTATTTGCCGCAATCAGAAGACATATAAAAACAACATGCGCAATGTAATGCAGTTTGTTGTCATTTCCGTGTTATAAAACGATCCACCTTTTGTCAGATCTCCCCCCCCCCCACCCCCCCCCCCCCCCCCCCCCCTTCATCTCCTTTCATGCAATCTTGCCATCCAAGAGACCTGCGCGCATGCCGCGCGTTGGAGGAAAGGGAATTATGGTGATGAGAGGGCTTTGGGGTGTCGTGACAATCCGGCGACTGGCTGTCTTCGCAAAGTAAACAGTGATTTGCTTCATCATTTGAAGTTATGTTGTCATTGACAGAGGGGAAAAGAAGGGAGGGGGCAGCCACGGGGGGGTCCACCTGCCTGAGGTTGATGGCAGGGGTACTGTTTACTGGCGAGGGATGGTCTATGTATATGTGCTATTGAGGAGGGGCGATTGGGCTGTCCAATTTGGGAGCTCTTGGACACCCCTTCTACAAGTTAACCCCCGAGACGTAAAACTTGTACAAGTCTTCGTCCAAAAGGTCCTTCATGAGGTCGCAGTAGAATATCTCGCCGGAGAACTGCTTGTCGTAGAGCGCAAACACGGTGATCAGCTGGTCCTCACTCAGCTGGATGCCGAAGCTTTCGAGCATGATGCGAAAATCGGGGAGCTCGATCTTCCCGTCCTGGTGCTCGTCGTACATTTTGAACAATCGCCTCATTTTGTGCGCGTTTGCGTTCGACCCCACCTCTACCTTCGCCTCCAGCCGCTTCCGCATCGACATAAGCATCATCTGCAGCATATTCACCCCCACCCGCCTCGTGCTCTGTTCATACATCGCTTTCAACCGCTGCGGCTCCCTGCTCTGCAACGTGTTCAGCGTCACCGGGTCTACGGCCCTCGCGGAGTTGGGTCTCGACGGAGGTTTGTAATCCATCGCCGTCTGAGTCCGCTTCCCCTAAAACATATTCACCAAAACCCATTCCGGATCAGCGCGACAGCGTCGAAATCAAAACAACTACGCACCCTTTCACCTGTACACACTATTAAAGCACAAAGTGCGGCTGTGAGTAAGGGATCGCGCACCCGGATGCGCCTATCTCCGTGGACAATGTGCACCGCCTGCGGCTTTGCCGACTCGGGGCGAAGGTCTTCCGTCTCCGGCCACACCGAATCCTGCAGGTCGGGCCACAGGTTCACCGTTTCGCCCTTAACGTGCCCTTTACTGTAAACCGACTTGTCGTTGCACGAGTCCCGCTCCGGGTTTATGACCGGCGGTTTTTTCCGCTCGCGCAGAAATGTGTGGTCCTCGGGGTGGAAGGTCTTGTCCTGTGCGTGGGTTGGCGTCTTCGCCACGGTCTCGTGCAAGGCGGGAATATAGCCGGTGTACCTGAAGAACGCACCCGTAACAAACACCCACGCACAGCAGGCACGTCAGAAACATGCTCATACCAAAATCTGCTTGGGCCGCCATTATCGATGGCGCCCTCGACGAATCGTGCTTTATAGTTACGGTAACCTGTACGGGTGGTCGGTGGTCCATCATAAATGATACATGGCGTTTTGTTAATTTTATTCACGATGTAGAGCCGAGGCCGCGGCCGCTATGACCGAACTTCCAGCATAACACGCCAGGAAAAGCGGCGATATGCGAAAAGACTGAAACACAAGGGTCGTGCATTGCGGGCTGCCGCTTGCTCATAATCGACCAGTGGGTTTTGTATAGTTTGTAGAGGTGTCGGCGGCTGCGCATGGGACTCAGGACGTCTTTTAATACTGTACAGAAAATGTAACGGCCAGTAACTAACTATGTTCGAGGAAACTGTTGGAGGCGCCATGCAAACTTCCAGCCATGCCGGGACTGTCGCGTCAAAGGAGGGTCCGGCGTCCATACAATAGCTGTGTGTGCAGGAAAGAGGGTGTTATAATAGGGACGGGAGGGGCTACGGCGACTGAGAAGTGACGCACCCTGGCATCCTGTACTTTTTCTCCCCGTAGAACCCCGTACCGCGCGAGTCCATTAGGCGCCGGCCGCTCGCCAGCCGCGACAACTGCTTCGGCATACCGGCCGCCCGCATCTCCTCAAACCTTGTCAGGTTAGTCCCGGTCCATGGCTTGTCCATATCCATCTGTGTATCTTGTAGCCTCGACATTCTATCAAATCCCTATGTTTGAATGTGTGTCTGTGTTCGGCGACTCGATGTTAGCTGCTGGGCCGCGCACGAGGTGATGCTGTCTTGTCTTTGTAGGCGAGGTCGGTGGGCGCGGCCTGTGTTGCACCACCGCTACAGGTATATCGACCACACGCGCCCGTATATTGCAGGCGGTGATTGATGATGTAGTGGAACACTACCGTATCCGTACGGTGGATGGGCCGCGGCATGATGGCGCGGGGCTAAAAATAACACCATCATATACATATAGTCAGATTGTTTGAAATCTAGAGGTTTGCAAAACTTACTTACATATGTGACAGAACGCAAACCTGAACGGTAAAGCGTTACTGTAAAAGCGGCGCGTCTCACCCAGTCCTCGAGGTAACCCTCGAGGACTGATGAAACGCCTAGCGCAACGCCCCATGCCCTGCCCCAAGGAGCACTAGCTAGCGGCAGCCCCTTAAGCCGGTGCAACCCCCGAGCACTGGCACGCTCTGCTTTGCTCTCGCCCATCTTGCTCGCGCAATTGCAGTCTCGACTCTCGTAGTCGAGCATGGTGTCAGTTTTACATCGCCTCATGCGCACTCGAGCGTCACGAGACACTTCCCCCCGTTCTAAGTCGCCGTCTAACATCATGCAGCATGAGCCGTCGTCCTCCGCCCCCGGAGTCGACCCCTTCCCCTCTGTAATCGAACGGCGTACTTCCGAGCAGATTCAAAGCGCGGTTTCGGCCCTCGAACTCCGATTAGCTGAGCAGATTCAGGCGTCTAACACCGCCTTACTAGCCCAGCTCGAACGTTTGACAGGCCCGGCCGAGCTTCCGAATCAACAGCAGTCCATTCCCCCTGACGCGACCATTGCGACTGAGGGTGGTAAGGCAGCCCCTGAGCAGCCTATCGACCTGCTGAACGACGACCCCGAGCTCCACGAGCCCGAGTTCGTCGATTTTGCCTCCTACGGTAAAATAATTCCGGCCGGTTTGGAGCGACCCCCTCGCGACATCGACGAACCTCGTCTGTGGACACTAACGGACGACACGGCCCGCTTCCTCAACGACCGGAAATCTCAAGCGGGGTACGACGAGTACCTCCACATCGGGTGCTATGCCTTCTTCGACAGCTGCGCCAACGCGGCAATCAGCGAGGCGTTGGACACGCTATTTATTCCTATTGAACGGATATCAAAACATTGCTATTGATTTAACACAGCTATTGTTTTGAATAGATCCTATATGAACGGATATACTAAGCAAGATTTGACGACATTATCAGCTTAGTTCCCATGCGTCTCCAAAGCGATTGCCGAAAAACGCAGACAAATCAGGGGTCTCTATCACTCACTAGTACAAGCGGGTTTTCATGTAAAAGGTACACTCCATGCAAAAAGACATTCGCAATTTCCTCTGCCGTAACCTCCTCTATGCGCGGAAAGAGGCGTACCCTCCTCGTTAAGGGGTCGACAACCACTAACACACTGTCGAAACATACACTGACAAGTAAATGAGTTGACAAATCAAGCCCAACAGTGTGCCATGGTCTTGGTAGAACAACATTAAGCTGGTTTAGAGCATCACCCATCTGAGCTCGGTCCTTCGCCCGACAGCAAACACCACATTTATGACAATAATAATTTACTTCTTGCCGAATGCGTATTCACCATAACCGGTATACCGCCTTTGCTAGCGTACCAACGTAGCCTTGGTGACTTGCAAAACCACATTTATGTAATTCAAACAACAACTTCCGGCGAGTCGCTGAGTCGTTTGAAGTCCATAGTCGATCATGCATATAGAAACAACAATCTTTGGCGACAATTTGTCGGCCTTCGTCCAATCACCCTCGTCCCCATAAAACGAGTCTTTGGTGTAACCCAGTCGTAATTGAGCTATTAATCCTGGTAAAGGTGCATGCCGACATGACGTCAATGGTGAAATTGCTCACATTCGCGTCCAAATTCGGCGAAGCAAATGGTGCGTCATCGTTGCTCATCTACAGAGACATAAATCGAAGATTTTAACTTTGAGGCACCTCACTATTCTATAACAACGGGAAATTGGCATGAGGTTTAAAATACGCCCGTCGCCTAGAAGACGCAACCTTGTTTTTCGAATCCTTCCGATATGTGACAGTCATCGCACGAACAAACGGGTGTATATCTTGCACGTGACATGCATATTATATGTTTAACCTCTCTTTTGGTTGCCTGAGCAGATGTCGCAATATCATGGTCTAGAGCCACCACAAACTTGAAAATTCGTCAAGGCACTACTCCCGCTAATGCTTCACGGGTTCACAGACAGCCAATCAAACTTTTAGATAGTAAGCAATACGACAAATCCAATCCCCATTATGGAAGCATCTACAGCCACGATAAACGTCGCGTCCGAGATGACCTCTGGAAGGACCACACATGGCACAAAATACAGTCGCAGCTTAAGAGTCTGAAAGGCTTCCATGCATAAAGGCGTCATCACAATCCGCTGTGGCTTAGACATCTTAAACACATCAATTAACGGCGTCGGAAGATCGCTAAAGTGATGAATGAACTTCGCAGAATAGTTGCACAATTCCACAAAACTGCGAACTTCAGCCTGTGTCTTAGGCACATGCCACTCCTTCACCGTCTTGGCTTTTTTGTCGAGACAAAGAGCTCTGCGCGGGAAACTGAGTAACGAAGGTATTCCATCTCTTGCAAACCAAAGAAACATGTATGAAGGCGCAGCTTCATACCTTCCTCCTTGAAAATTTGTAAAACAATACCAAAATGTGCCTTGTGTTGCTCGAGCGTATTGTTGTCCATGCCGACATCGTCGATGAGGTATAGACCAATGTTGTTTAAAATTTTGGGTAAAATCTCGTTCATCGTCCGCTTGAATGTCGCGGGAACATTACACAATCCAAAAAGCATGGCGACCATTCGTCCTTGAGGCCGATGTGCACATTCTCTTCCCGAACTCGTATTTGCCAAAATTCACCATGTCCACACAAGGCGAGTGCGCATGTGTGGTTGGCGGACTGACGTCCCCGGGCAGCTAACTTGGGTGGTGTGTCGGGGGTGTTTTTGTCCATCGCCGACTACATGGAATAAGTACTATTCTCTATGAAAACTTGCCTTCCGCGGGAGAGTCGTAGATGGCAGCTCGCCGGAAAATGTTGTCGTGTGTGAGTGACTCGAGTAGGGGGGGCATAACATGTTGAACCGTGCAGACACGTTCAATATGGAAGGTAACTAGTGCACACATAGTTATAGTCACTATCGCACAAAAGGACGGTCACACAGGCAACCAACATGAGGCATTGTGCCGGGACAAATGGAGTGCAGAGTTGTAGCCTAGCGAATCACACATTGTACAATTGTGTCTGGTCTAGTACGAAATGTACTAAGGATATCTCGAATAGCTTACAGTAGATATCTGTAACTAATAACTAGTAATTATTTCTTACAATAAGACTCTAAGTCGATATGGTTATAAAGATGTGCGTCCTTCAACTTTTCCATGATGTCATCAACACGTGGGAGTGAGTGCGCATCCTTCCGACTGACTTCATTTAATCCACAGCAATAAATGCACAAGCGTCGATATCAATCCGTCATGCGTAGAAAGAAAATGGGCGATTTAAATTAAATATTGCTTGGTCAAATCAAACCATTATGCGCTGCGTCCGTTTGATTGAGCTCCTCCCTCTCATCTAGCGATAGACCATGGATCGGGTGCCGGGTGGTCCCAAGGGTGGCGTACTAGTGGCGAGTCAATTGATTGAACACGCTCCGGAAAATCTACAAACAATGTTTTTTCTGTAAGTTATCGCATTGGTGATGATTATTAAGCTTCTCTTTGACATAAAAGTCAAATGCAGCTTGTTGCTCATTAGGCTTTATATAACAATCACACGAACAATGCAAAATTCAGCTGTCCCTCCTTCGGCTCGTGTCGACTTCCTCGGTGAATTTTGAACCTTGGTAGACGTAAGAAAAAGAAACTTCGATTTTCCGTCGACCACTTAAGTCTGAGCCGGTGTACCATCCATCAATGTAAAAAGACGCTCGGTGCCAAATTTAAGAGTCGATTGTTCGTCACCCAACCATGGTAAACCTAACACAATGTCCACGGCTCGTAGATCATGCAGAACATGGAAAGTACGCACAAACTCGTGCTGAGCGACTGTAAAATGCACTTAACACACTTTTGTAGTAGCCACATTGTTTCCGTTGGCTAGTCGAACCAATGTCTTAGTTCTCGACTATCACGTTTGCAATACCATTTGCGTAAAAACGTCTTCTTACACAAAATCTAACGTCGCTGCACAAACCGCCAACGTTGTTTGTTGTCGTTGACTAGTTGAAGCCGAAACGGACAAATCAACCTCTATAGTAGGACGAAGTTCGGCGCCGTTGGGCAAAACAATAGAAAACTGTTATTGTCGTGTCGCTTCTCAGCGATGAAGTCCACATTAACCTTTGCTAGTACGAGTGGCATTCAAAATCTACCAACCACAATTGTAAATGCTATAAGCATAGTGCGACGGTATCTAGCTCATACGCACTTGTTAAAATTTTTGCGTAAACATGTGTGTTCGTGCAGGAAACTCTTGGTGCAATGTTCAATATGTCGTGAGGTAGTTAAGCTTGGCCCACTTATTAGAACAATGCGAGAGTGGACGCCATTGCCGTACGTCGGAATTCCTCACAATTGTGTCCGATTTCGTCCAACACCTTCTAGGGTATATTAATGAACAACCTATCGGCCTATAAGTCCCGTTCTAACATTGAGTACATTGGAGAGCACAAAGGTAACGCTATGTCCACATTCAAACCCTCACCATCAGCACACCCCTTATAGGTGAATGACAATTGTTCATGCAAAGGAGTAAAGACCGAATAAACCGATTTCCATTCAATTGGACGTCGAGTTTTTACAAGTTTACTAGTCAACCTTTGCTTACTTTGATGCCGACGACCGGCTTTACGAACTGCCGGACGCCTTGCTCATGTCGTCGACTCCACAAAAAGACATTGATGAAGTATACGGTAAACTTTGCGTTAAAGCTAGCGGGGCATGAAAGTGTGGCAGTTTGAATTTCCAGAGCTAAGTGGTGACACTATTCTGTTTTGTTCCGATGTTGCTTCGGCATGTAGAAGTGGAGATGGACAGAAATGGAAGATGTTTCGCTGTTAGGTGTTTGACAATAGATTGTTAGCAAAAAGGGGGATTTATCTATCGGTTATGTCACCTCCCTCCACTGCACTAGTATTAAATAGCTACATTCTAGCTAGCTTGCACATGTACTCGCATAGTCCTCGTGCTAGGCGCTAGGGCTCTCGTAACGGTCTGAACATACTAGCGACGCGGCTTGTCGGTCTCGGGAAATCACACTAGCGCGTCACGTGGCTAGGTAGATTAACTGTGCGTATTTGTACGTATCGAGAGGTGATAGTAGTACAATACAACAACATTACACTCGCTAATTTGCAGTGGTGACGTGGCCACGACGTACGTGCTTCTGATTGAAAAGTACGGATCAATTTAGTGACGAGTACATGTACACTGACTTGCAATATCATGTTGCATGACAATAGTCGTCACAATATGCGCAAATCGTAGTAGCATGATGATCATGTTAGTCATCGGGGCAGCTTGGCGACAATCAGCAGCCTTGCTTGTCCGCCTTGTTCGCCTTGTCGGCCGTGTCAACTTGCAGTTCATGTCACTTGGACATGCAATGTCCGGGCTTGTGGCACTGGAAATTAACTTCTTCATCTTTGTGACGTTGATCTTCCTTGGGAGAAAAAGCCTTCACGATGGCATTGAAGTTGAAACGCTATCCCTTGCCCTTGGGTTTGGCCTTTGCCTTGTCCTTCTCCTTTTTGCCAATGCTTGGTTCGCCTTGGCGAGGTTTCTTGCCTCCACTGCCATTGCCGTCGTTCCCTCGACCTTTACGAGGTCGCTTCATGATGCCATTGACCCGACTTCCTTAGCCAAGCTTGCCATCTTGAGTCGACAGTTTTCGACCTAAATGCGGAAGATCGACCACCTACTAGTGGTTGCGACAATTCTGCAGCCCCACGATGCTAAGCGGAATCGTTGACTTGGCGCGGTGCGACATAGGGTGTGAATGAAGTGACCGGTTAGCCATGCCGATAATAAAACGGATGCACAAAACGTGGCGGCTTATTTCGGCCTTTCATTGTCCCTCAAAGGGGTTGATCATACAAGTGTACTCATGTAAAGACTTCCAAACTTTATTGAGAGCCACCCCATAGTATATGGCGTAGTTGTCCTTGATGTTCGGCACAGGCTGAATCCTCTTATGGACGTCAACTAACCATGTAAAAGCTCGCATGACCTAACGTGTTGCCTTCACATTCAACCACCATCTCGACGATGGTCAACAAAATTAGGACGTATCCCCGCCCAATGGCAACGATGAAGGTGATTGGTTCGAGGCCTAGCATTAGGAACCGCCGGGGTTGTAATTCTAGCGAGTCCTCTTGGACATTTTGGTAGGCTTCATCTTGATGGCGCCCGTTAGCGGCACAACGGCGGCGGCCCTTGAGGGGGTGATGCGGTCGCATCCCCGTCGGCAAGCATCCCCACAACCTCGTGGTGGGCGCTGGTAGCTATGTAGTTGTGCCATACTTGGCACGGTTGGGGGCTTGACGGTTTGTTGGTGATGGAAACGGATAGTTACACGTAGGGTCGAGCCGGCCCCACAAGGGGGCCAGGGGTGGAGACTAGAAAAGTGAGAGAAGAGAGATGGCGGCCGGCGAAGGCACCGGTACGGCCGGCCGGCCGCCACAAACGGGGATTGGGGAAATATAGAACCGCTTATTATAGCATAGCACCAAGTACTAAGATGACAGATTGCAACTTTGTACATAAGCTCTAGGCAACGGAATGTTAGTGCTAACACCCCCCCTCAAGGTAGCCGAGGACGTGCCGTCGTCCTAGCTTGTATCAAGGAAGACGCCATCTTCGTCGATGTGTGGTGCGGGTAGCGCGTGTCTCAGCTGGGTAGGTGTCGCGACATGTGCTCACATGAACGTGATGCTACCGGCGAGTAGCCGACAAGAAACGGATCCAAATGAAATGCGATATATACTATTCGGACATTAAGCGAGAAAAAATGTCCACGGGCGAATTAGCCGACGCATGAGAGCGCATGGCGAGGAAGGAACAAAGCCAACATGGTTGTCAAGAGCGTGTAGGCACGCAACGCATAAACGGGCGATGCTCGTGTTAACTCCCCCCCTTTGCCGTGGGTAAGGTTAGATCCTCGCTTAGTCAAGTGAGCTCTGCGGCTTTGCCTCGAGGAAAAACAATAACATACTAATTTCAGTACGCGCGGGTCGAATTTTCGCGGGTCAGTAAAAAAATACATATATCCGGTAGAGAGTATCGGTAGGCTAAAGGCTTGGGGGGGTTGAAAGCTGGGTGGAGCGAGCGTGGCGCCGGACGCTTTACACACGCTCTTCTCCTTTTGACGTGGGAGATGGTAGAATAGTCACGAACAACCGGCGCGAAGGCGAAGCGTGGTGTCGGTTGGACGACGGATTACTAGCGTGGCGCCGAGCGCTTTACACACGCTCTACTCTTTTTTACATAAGAGTAGGTCACTATGACGAGAGTGGCGCCGAGAGCTGTACACATGCTCTTCTCTTGTGTAATTTGGTGGGGGGCCCATAACATGTTGGAGATGGAAACGGATAGTTACACGTAGGGTCGTGACGGCCCCACAAGGGGGCCGGGTGTGGAGACTAAAGAAGTGAGAGGAGAGAGATGGCGGCCGGCGAAGACAACGGCAGGGCCGGCCGGCCGCCACAAACGGGGAAACTGTTAATCCATGTACACACGGAATGGCATGAAGGGGGATAGAACCGCCGCTTCCCGGAACGGAGGTGTACGCCTTATCCAAGTACCGCCAAAAGTCGGTACCCGATAGGAACATATTGTGTATATGAACCCATCGCATCGCATCGCGACTGAGCGGCGAACACCTATAGCGAACACCTATAGGTGGAGGGCCAAGACTCCCCCGGAGTCTAGCGTACACATGTGTCCATTAGAAGCCCTACGGAGGGATATGTAAACACTCCCCCTTAATGGACAAACTCCGGCCGGTGCCCTAGTAAACCCCACGTAAACGCGGAGGGCCCATAACCTGTTAATCCATGTACACACGGAATGGCATGAAGGGGGATAGAACCGCCGCTTCCCGGAACGGAGGTGTACGCCTTATCCAAGTACCGCCAAAAGTCGGTACCCGATAGGAACATATTGTGTATATGAACCCATCGCATCGCATCGCGACTGAGCGGCGAACACCTATAGCGAACACCTATAGGTGGAGGGCCAAGACTCCCCCGGAGTCTAGCGTACACATGTGTCCATTAGAAGCCCTACGGAGGGATATGTAAACAGAAACAGAGAACCGCCTACAATAAACACTAAGGAGTAGGATGATAGATAGCAACCTTATATATAAGCATTAGGCAACGGGATGCTACTGCTAACAAATCGAACGTACACAAACACATTCACTTAAAAGTATACACACACTCACTGACACACACACACACACACATATACACGTTCATTTGAACATACACACAAAAACACATGCAATAAAAGTACACACATACAAAGTGACACACGCACCCACAAACACACACATATTCACATAACGAACACACACACCCTAACACACACAAACATTCACTTTAACGTACACAAACACAAACACGCACACACACACACACACTCTCTAACACACACATTCATTCATTCGAATGTCCACACAAACACACATACAATAAACGTATACACATAGGCACTGTCACACGCACCCACAAACACACCCACACACACACATATATTCACCTAACCTCACACACACACACACACACACACACACACACACACACACACACACACACACACACACACACACACACACACACACACACAAATGTCAAGCGTGCACATGTACACACGCGCGGGTTCCTAGCCAAGTTGGAAATCTACGCATACGTGCAGTGTTAGTTTACGCGAAAGGACAATCGATACGTACGTCGGCAAGCCTTCGCTCTCAGGCCTGCATTGTAGTGGTGTCGCATGGATATAATTAAATATCCAAACAAGGACGGAAAGGGAGGCCAATGCTGCCCTCACAAACCACGTCCTTAATTTGGCGTCGCCGCCCTGAGCGCCTTAAACGTCTCCGTCATCTTCTGCAGCCCCTCCTCGGGAGAGCTCGACCCGCCCAGCGCGCGAACCAGCGCGCTACCGACAATCACGCCATCGCCGCCCATCTCCACAATGTCCTTCGCGTGCTCCGGCAGCGACACGCCAAAGCCCACCGCGACCGACTTATCCGTCACCGACTTCAACGACTGCACAAGCTCCTCCACGCGGGTGGCCACCTTCGTGCGAACCCCGGTGACGCCCGTAACGCTGACGAGGTACACAAAACCGGAGGTCGCCTCCGCGATCTTCGCCATACGCGAGACGGGCGTGGTTGGCGTGCACAGAAGCACGAGCTCAAGACCGTGGCTGCGCGCAATAGCCTTGATCTCGTGCGTCTCTTCGAGCGGAATATCGGGCACGAGGAGGCCGGAGGCGCCGGCGGCCTTGGCTTGTTCGCAAAACAAATCGGGGCCGCGACGCATGATCGGATTATAATAGCAAAACAGCACAAGCGGGGCGCTGATGTCATCCTTGATACTGGTCAGCATCGCCAATACCTTGTCGAGCGTGGTACCCTGGTCCAACAACGCGCGCGTGGCGGCCTCCTGAATCACCGGCCCGTCAGCCAATGGGTCGGAATACGGGACGCCCAGCTCGATAACGTCCGCGCCTTCGTCGTTCAGCACCTGCTCACCCCCCGCAGCACGACACACACGTGTCCCTCAATACACCCTATTGCCTCACTACCTGGTACCGTGAAGCGTGACTCGCAAGCTGTGCGGCAGTGTGACGGGGCGACGCGCCTTTATCGCTTTTGCGGTGGTTTCGAGGTTTGGGTCGCCGGCCATGATGAAGGGTATGAGCGCCTTCTTCCCTGCCGCTCTCAGCGCATCCATGGTCTCCGTGATACGGAAAGTGTGCGCCACCTGTAAGTATTTCAGGCCCCGAGGTCAGCCAGAGTCTTTGGCGAGGATACGTGGATAACGTCACTCGTGGGGATACTTTGGTGAGGTTAAGTAGCCGAGGATGGAGCCGCGGAAGGGGGTGGTACCTCAGCTACAGCCTGCGTTTTAACCCTAGACACGCCATAGCTACGCCTCATTGGAGCGCCGGTGGATGGGGAGGTACGCAGGAGGGGCCTTGCAGCGCTGTTCGGTCGCACGCGCAGCGCAGCTGAGGGCGCAGCATGTCGGCGGGACCCCCCGTGCGCCGCAGCCGCCGGACCCGCAGTCGAGTGAACGCAGTGTCGGACCGCCATGGCCGCCATTATAGTTAACCTACCTGCCTGACGTTAGCTCTTTCGAATCGGATTATCTGGTCGGGGGACGGACAGATGTAGTGGGTCTGCTCTTCTGGATGGCGAGGTCGGCGGCAGTTGCGAGTGGCGACGGGCGATCGGCTGTTATGTTTACCCATCATGCACTCTCGCCCGGCGGCGCGAGATACGAGGTCTCTTAACTAGGCAACATTAACGATATCGCAATTTATTCCATGAAAACTGGAAGACGCAGCGCATTATTGTCGATGTGCGAAATAATATCGATGTGCGCCGGTTGCAAGCTTATTTATTGTATTTATTAATACAGCTAAATGCCGACAATTTGTCTTATCGCTGTATAGGTTCGCGGACGTACTATTACTCTTGACGATTGTAAGTGAATAAAAAAACGCAACCCGGTATTCAATCGACGCATACGCACGTGGAAATTCGAGACGTCTACGCATACGTGTGTGTGTGTGTGTGTGTGTGTGTGTGTGTGTGTGTGTGTGTGTGTGTGTGTGTGTGTGTGTGTGTGTGTGTGTGTGTGTGTGTGTGTGTGTGTGTGTGTGTGTGTGTGTGTGTGTGTGTGTGTGTGTGCATGTGTGCGTGTGTGTGTGCGTGTGTGTGTGTGTGTGTGTGTGTGTGTGTGTGAGTGTGTGAGTGTGTGTGTGTTTGGTTGAATGTCTATGTGAGTGAGTGTGTGTGCGTGTGTGTGCGTGAGTGAGTGTATGTGCGCGCGCGCGTGTGTATGTGTGTGTGTGTGTGTGTGTGTGTGTATCTGGCAGTGTGAATACTAAGTACTTGGTAATTGCTCAGTTGTTGTATCAATTGTTTTATTTTGTTAACGTCCCATGGTAATAGTGCAATTGTGTTTGCGTGTACTACAACTGAGATCCTATTATTTGTTTCGACCACGCACTTTACTAGGTATTTTGCAATGTAACATTACCAAATCCCGATGTCAAACAAACTTATCAAGCGACACGAACAAAGAATGTAATGGGGTAATATGAATAGCCCCATATCATGACGCGGGATTTGAGTTTGACGTTCGCCCGCGGCAAGTAAATCGGAGACACCCGCAATCAAATGTAGGTAGAGTGCCTCAGATATAGATCGAGTGACCACATTAGCTAAATTGAAATTGTTTACAACAAGTACCAATAATTCGGTTGTTGTTTCAAGGCGTACCTAATGTCGTCATCTAGAACTTAGGGCTAGTAGGGTCTTACGCTAGGGGGTCTCCTTATCCATCCCTCTCTACTGGCAATAACAACACAATTAAAATATACAAGACAATGTCTTTCGCTACAAATGATGAAAAAATAATTTTGCAGCTATCTCCACCATGCGCGACACGCTCCCGCCGCTCGAGGGCGATGATCGTTTCCAAGTGTGCTAGCCGAGTCGGGCCTACTTGACCTATGTTTTTGTGCGGCACCGGCCGTGCTGAAGCTAAGGGGGAATGACATTCGAAATTTCCCTCCTTGCTCATGTCGTTGTGACGGCCCCGTCTCGACCCGCGCACCCATAACATCCGGCTATTGGCCGATAGAATAGCCGCTCCTCCCGTCGCGGTTATCATCCTAGCATAAGCTTCCCTTCCCTTCAGGGTAGGGGTGAACACCCACAGTTGCGACATTTCGCTAGCATCTTGATGTCGCCCTTACCTGCCTATGTGCCAACTATGGCTCAATGGGCCGTGGAACACCTCACGGAATGGAACATCCAACTTAAACTCGACGACGGCTTCAGCCACATCTCCTCCACCCTCACCTCGGTATGTCTTCCCACCCCCTCCCCCTTCCTTTGCTCTACTTGCCACACTACCCCCTCCACCCAGACCCCACTTCAATATGCAGCATATACCCGCACTTTGCCGCCCATTCCCATTGCCGCCCCGCTCAGGACCCTAACTCTCCCACGACCGCAGCCGTACCGACAACTCGCGCTTCCCTCTTCCTCACCGTATCATGCCCCCCAACCCACCTGCAACTCCCGCCGAAAAAGCCGACTAGCTTGAGTAAATGGACTGCTCAACCGAGACTCCGATCTAGGCAGAAAAAATGAACCTTGACTAGCAAGAGGACCCACCATCCCCTGAGGAGGAGCCGAATACTACCCCGCCCCGACTTACCCGACCCCGCCTCCGACGTGGGTGGCCATCGCCCGACCACCCTATCCCACCACCACCCCCACGCGTCGAGCTCTACCCGACTGCACTGATTTCGCGGACAAGACTACTACCAGCCTATAGCGACTTGGACTCAAGGTCACAACGGAGAACATCCGCATTTGCTCTCGCCCCGGCCTAGCTACCCATGTGACCTCAACATGCCAACATGATCCCCCTCCTCCCCCCCTCACTGTCGGCCATGTCCTAATCCGCATCGGTCACTACCTATCGGCGACCGTTACGCCCAGTTCACAATCTAGGACAATGCCCCCCCCCCCCCCCCCCCCCCCCCCCCCCCCCCCAAGGACGCAACGCTACCGTCTCCCCCACTGTCGACGAGTCCTATTAAAAGTGGGGCCTCGACTGTCGCATGATCGAGGCCTTCGACTTCATACGCTTTGTTCTACCCACAGCCTAGGAGCTAGGCAAAACCATCACCGAATCTCTTACCCATTATCTTACCACAAACTTAGTCTTCTCGCTGACCAAGGCATTCTGGGAGTATGCAATGGCGCTTTGGTTGTCCTCCCAGATGGTGGTGGTTTCGGTGATGGGGGAGTTGAAGATTTCCCCCAGGAGTTGTCGGAGGTGGAGTCCCTCCTTGGTGGCGTCAGCCGCAGAGTAGTACTCGGCTTCACACGTGGATTGAGCCACACAAGTCTGTTGTTTGGACTTGTAACTGACTGGCCCGCGTCCGAGGGTGAAGAGATAGCCGGAGCGAGACTTGCGGGTGCTGCTGTCGTTGGCCCAATCAGCGTCGGCAAAGCCTGTGAGTTGGAGGCTGTGGTCCAGGCCCCCCCCCAACGTCAGGCGCATGTCGATGGTGCCATGGAGGTAGCGGAGGACCTTTTTCAGAGCCTGCAAGTGTGCCTCGGTGGGTGAGGCTTGGGCAGAGCCGAGGATGCTCAACGCCGTGGAGACATCGGGGCGTGTACAAACGGCTGCGTACTGGAGGCTGCCCAGGAGGCTGGGGTAGACGTCCTTGGCCACCCCTGTGAGAGAGGGCGAATTCAAGTGTGCGAGGCCGGCGAGAAAGCCCGGGTCCATCGGAAGTGACGACGGCTTAGAGTCGGACATGCCGTACTTGGCGAGTATGTCGCGCAGGTACTTGGACTGGTCCAGCGAGATTGTGCGCGTGGAGCGATCGCGGGTAATGTGCATGCCGAGGAGTTGGGAGAGGTCGCCTAGGTCCTTGATCTTGAACCGTGCTCCGAGTTGGGCTTTGAACGATGCGAGCCAAGTGGCATCATTGCAGGCCGCGGGAATGTCATCGACGTACATGGCGATCATGGCGAAAACGTGGCCGGTGCGGAAGATGTAGATGCACGGGTCGGAGACGCATTGTTGCCATCCATGGTCGACGAGCCATGCACGAAGTAGCATGTTGAACTCGCGGGGGGACTGCTTAAGGCCGTAGAGGCAGCGCTTGAGGTGACAAACCTTGGACGTTCCATCGGTGAAGCCGAGGGGCTGGCGGATGTACACATCCTCCCGGATGGGGGCGTAGAGAAACGCTGTGTCGATGTCAAGCTGGCAGAGTTCAAGGTCGCGGGCGGCTGCGATGGTTAGGAAGAGACGCAGGCTGGCCATGCGGATGACCGGGGAGAAGGTCTCCGTGTAGTCCAGTCCAGCGCGTTGACTGCACCCCTTGGCGACGAACCGCGCTTTGAAGCGGGAGACGTCGCCGGCTGTATCCGACTTGACTTTGAAGATCCACATGTTGTTAACGACCATGCGGCCTGGGGGGAGGTCCACAAGGTCCCACGTGCCGTTGCTGATGAGGGAGGAATACTCCTGTTGCATAGCGGCTTGCCATTGGGGGGCTTGGGCGCTGTCCAGCGCAGCCCGGTAGGATTTTGGTTCCACACACTCTCGGGCGGAGAGGAGGGCGACGGCAGTAGGGGACGTGCCGGCAGGTGTGTGTGGGGGACCCGTGACAAGGTCGGGGACGTGAGGGTGCTCAAATATGTCCTCTTGAGCTTTGCCTTGTTCAGGATCACAACACGCCGTTACGAGGGTCGGTGGGTAGTCGGACAAGTGGGCAACCATATCGCCGTAGCGAATGGGGTGGGAGCGGAGCCGAGCATGGCGAGGGGCTGCCGGGGGGGGTAGGGGTGTGGGTAATGTGAGGTCAATGGGGTGGGATAGGGGTGAGTCTGCGGGTACGTCTTCCGAAGAGTCGGTGATGGCCGAGTCGACGGAGGGTTGTGTGTCGAAGCCTGGGGTGTCTTCCTGAAAGACAACATGTACGGAAGTGGTGATGCGACGCGTTTCCGGATTGTAGACACGATACCCGGGTGCGTCAGGGGGATAGCCCACCATGACGCCGCGAAATGCTTTTTCACTGAGTTTCCGACGTTGTTTGTCGGGGACCTTGGCGAAAACGGCGCAGCCGAAGACGCGGAACTTGGAGGCGTCGGGCACCGACGACGTAAGGAGTGTGAGGGGGACGCCCCCATTAGGTCCGACCGAGCGACTGTACGTGCGGTTGCGAAGGTACACAACAGTGCTGACAGCGCACGACCACATGGAGTTGGGAACGGCCATGTTGTGGAGCATCGCCGATGCATTGTCCCGGATAGTGCGCCAAGGACGTTCGGCCTTGCCGAGCATGTGGTGGGCGTATGGGGCAGAGAACTGTACCCCGACGCCGAGGTGTGCGCACATCCGGCGAGTGACAGCAGCTTCAAACACAGAGTCGGAGTCAAACTTGAGGACCGGTGCGAACGCGCCCGTCTGGGAGTGATGGCGGGCATGCAAGTGTTTGATGTCCAAGAGGATGGTTTCCAATTCCGAACATGCGTCGTCTTTAGACTTAAGGAACCGCACCCACATGTAGTTGGTGTGGTGGTCGATGACGAGCAAGCAGTAGCGGAGGCCATGTGGGGAGGGGACATTGACCGGGCCCCAGAGGTCAGCGGACAGGTTGAGGAGGGGGTGGGATGGCTTCGCGCAAGCGGCTGTGTTGCGTGGTGCAGCTGTGGCTTTGTGAAGTAAGCAAGAGTCGCAAGAAACTTTGTTTACAATGCTAGCTAACACATGGCTAGTCGGGACACCGTGATTATGCTGGGCCTGAAGGCTTTGCATGTTGAGGTGGCCAAACCGACGGTGCCACAGGACGGGATCACACTGGGCAGTAAGGGCAACTTGAGGTGAGGCGTCAAGTTCCGCCGGTGCGGATGGGCTTGAAGGGAGGTCCGGCTGGTGGGGAAGGAGGTAGAGACCGTTTCCGGACGGTTCTAGCACACCCATGCCTGTGGGTACCAAAAGCAAACCAGTGTCAAGAGTTGGAGGGGAAGACGAATTCACATCCGCTGTGAGTTTGCATCCAGCTGACACTAAGTAGTCTGCCGATACGCTGAGCGGAGCGAGATGATAGGTAAGGGGTGTAGAGTACATACACAGTGCGGTGAATGAGCTGGCCAGAGGCAAGTCTGACAGAAATCCGCACTGAGCCACTGCCCTTAACGTCAACGCCGACACCGCCCACGCGAGAGGGGGGCGGAGGGGGGCGTGAATTTCACGAAGTCATCTCGAAACGCGGTGAGGTTAATCGAGCAGGCGGAATCAACGACCCAAAACTGTGACAGATTACGACCCGGGGCGAGGGAAGAGGAGAATGCCACAGAGCTGAATGGGGCACTCACCTCGTCGTCATCGTGGTCATCAGCGCAGTCCTCGAGGGTGGGTAGGCAGTCGGTGTCATCGGCGGGGGCGTCGTCGGCAGGGACGTCGATCAGCAGCGCAGCGTGAGCAGAGGGGGTGCCACCGGCGGCGCCGTACTTCTGGACGGTCATCTTACGCTTGGCGAGATTCCACTTAAGGATAGCGTCATCCGTGGCAGTGCAGGCGGACATGAGATGGTTGAGGCTGCCACAAACGCCACACTTGTTGGGTCGATGGCCGCGAGGGTTACGGTGTGGTGGGCCTCGACCGCTGTGCGAGCCGCGGCCCGCAGCGACGAACGCGGAGATGGGAGGGGGTGATATGGCCGGAGCGGGTGTGTCCGGGGCAGGGTCGTCGTCCATGTTGTGCGCGAGGTGGAGAATGCTGGCCATCACTTCATCAGCCGACATGAGGTAGTCCGTGTCAAAGGCGTTGATGACGCATTGCTTCGCCTGACCGTGTGGGCCATTGCTGGAAATACCGCGCAGCATGAGGAGACCGAGGTTGTGGGGGGGGGGATGGCAGCGGAGCCATCAACCAACTGGCATGTGTCGTTGTAGTCGTCAAAGGTCTGGCGCATGTAGTGGACATAGTCACTGAGTGACTGGCCAGGGCGCTGTATGACCGTCAGGTTGTCCAGGAGGGACAAGGAGCGAGCAAAAGACCGACAGTCGAGGCGTTCACACAGGATGTCCCACGCGGCAGCGGCGCAGTCAAGGCGGGCTGGAGAAACGCATTTCATCGCCTGGTCAGCGCGCTGATTCGCGCTGGCTGCATGGAGAAGCAACGTGTAGGCGTAGTGCGGTGCTGGTTCGTCGAGCCAAACGCCGGAGTCGCGTATGGCCAGCTGTGGAATGAGATATGCGGCCTTGATGGAGAGAAATTAAGGAAGGTCCTCTTCCATTGCTTAAAGTCCGTGATCGGGCCCATGACGGGGACCGACATCTTCATGGACCGGTTGAGGGCGTCCTTGTCGAAGCCGGGGGCTTCGTGTGCCGCCCGGCCAATGACCACCGGGTCAATGGTGGGGCGACGACTGCCACGGGTGGCGGGGTCGCCACGCTAGACTGGGGGAGAATGCCGGCCATGGAAGGGAGGAGGTGGACCACTGGGAAAGGGAGAGCGGCCGGCCATGGGACGCGGCGGGCCGTACGAGTGCGGGTGGTCACGGTAGGGGGGGACGAGGTGAGAGGGCGCCTCCGGGATGTGAGGGCCGGGGAGGTGAAGGGAATATCCAGCGGGGGAAAAGGGGGGGGGTGGTGGGAGGTGATCAACAGGGAGGGCGTGACGCGAGGGGTCGTGGTGCGCATCGGCACGCGAGTGCTCGCGGGGTGCATCGGGACGGCGCTGTGCGACTGTGGGGTCGCCAACAAGAGATGCAGGAGTAGCAGCAACGAAGACTGTTTCTGCGTCCGGTGGGACGTATCCATGCTGGGGATGTACAAGCAGGGGGAGGGTGTGCACGTCGTGGCTGTCCCGGACGTGTTCGAGCTGAGCATCGTGGCGGCGCTGAGCGACATGGGGGTGCGGATTAGCACCCGAAGCAGCAACAGCAGCAGCCTCGGCCGACTGCGAGTCGAAACGAGCGGTAATGCGCGCCACTTGCGCAACGAGTAGCGCGAGAGTATCCGGGGGGAGTCGAGGGTGCTCTGCTGAGAGCCTGAGTCAGGGGAGTCAGGGGGTGAAACAGGCGGAGAGTCTGCAGAGCGAGTTTTCGGCGCCATTTCGACAGAGGGCGAAAAAGAAAGAGGTGAGTAAAATACAGGCAGGGGTAAAAACCGCTAGCCGGACTCGTGCCTAACAGTGGTTTCAAAGAGACGGCCTGATGCCCGCCGACCCCTCGGCCTGTAGCCCCGGGTTGTCTCAAAGCACCTTCCTGTATACTCTACCCAATGTGGGGCACAAGTCGAGGCCAAGGCCAGGACAGGTGGAGCGCTGCGCAGGCGGCTGAGTCGCTAAGATAATATAAAAATAGAAAAGGTAAGCTACGGCTGGCGTGCAACATGTGGATGCGTATTCACTTGATAGTGCGCCCCCCCGTTCTCAAGCTTGGACATGTGTGCACCATGTCCACACACGACGAGTGCGTCGGTGTGGGTGGCTGGCTACAAGGTGAAAGTACTAGGTGTCTATAGAAACTTGCCTTCTGCGGGAGAGCTGTCGATCGTGGCTTGCCGAACCGGGTTGTCGCGCGTGAGTGACGTGAGGCGGGGGCCCATAACCTATTGAACCATGCAAACACAGTTAGTGTGGAAGATAACTTACGCAAACGTAGTTACAGTCACAGTCCCGCAAACGGAACAGTTACGGCGACAACCAACCTACAGGCGTGGTGTCGGGACAACAGAAGTGAGAGAGTTGTAGCCTAGCGACAGCTCTGTACCGAGTCAAACAGTTTATCGGTATGTCCGATCTAGACATGTACTAATCATATCTAGAGTAGCTTACAGTAGCTATCTGCAACTAATACGTATACGGTATTACTTACAACAACACTACGCCACAAAGAATTGCTCGACAAACTTACGGAGCGGAAATCAATACCTCGCGTTACAACACCGACTTCAAACTCACAAGTGAAGGACCAAACTGCATTGGATCCTTCTCCCACAGCCCGGAGGACCCCACCTTCATTGTCAATCACAAGGTAGTCCTTAGCCTTACCTCTACCCTTCCCATTCTCTATGCCACCTAATCCCTCAAGAAAGCTACCGTTCATCAAACGCCGGATCCGGTTAACCCCTCTTCTTGGGGGTCTATAGTTTCCCGAAACCCACGCTGGAGGACAGCGAAATCATCCTCAAGAAACCCGTCCCCCACACCACGGCCACGATCAAACGCACCGACTTGGTTACTCAAGCAAATGCGGACGCAGCTTAGGCGTCAAACGGCCGCCCCTCAAAGGTAATCTGACCCCGAAATCTTTATGCCACGACTAAAAGAAACAAAACTGTAGTCTTTGCTACAACGCCCTATAACACGGATTGGGCGTGCTAGGGGGCTCGGTCTGCCTCTCCTCAACACATGTTCGAGCTACCGTCCTATTCTAGACTACTGAAAAGCCGAAACGTATCTAGAGCCTACCTCGACAACTACGCGAGTTGACCACCCCGTTGTCGGCGCCTATGGTGCACTCCGACCTCTCCGACACCGGCATGCATAACACAGCCAAAACAAGCTCTCGAGTCCTTCAAGGATATTGCCGACGACACCCACGTTGCTATGAAGGAGGACAATCCTCCACGGCCAACACCCACTTCTCAATCCCTTCTTACTACGAGACGGCCACCGACTGGTGAGTCGTAACTTATAAAAGCATTGACAACAAACCCCGTCTCACGTCCACTCCCGTGACAACTCCACAGCTAATGAGAAATTCCTTTCCCTCCGGGCCACTATCATATCGGTGAGCCCGAAACCCGTGAACTACTCCAATATGAATACACGGCCGTTTACGTTGATGAAGGCCTTCTCCCCCGACACGCAAGCGACAAGATGCCTCGCCCCGACCCCGGCCCATCGTCCTCAACTCCTTCTATCCAGACTGATCCCAACAAGCCGCGCACTCAACACCCCCCTCTCTTTATTCAAGTCGCCAAAAGTATCTCACCCGTGAACCCACCATGCGATCCACTTGTCCGTTAAACCCCGGCTACGACCCACTCGACAAGGGGCCGCCTCAATTAATTGCCGCCCGCGCCTCGACCAGAGCTCCCGTAGGTACACAACGGTGGGACGTATTTGATTGCCTTATTAGCGCTCATGTATCCAAGTCGCATAGTCTTCAGTGAGTTGCGCAAGTGAAGGGGACAACCCGGCATGTCTCTTAACAAAGCGATTGGAGTTAGCAATGGCATTGACTGTAGGCCGCACATTTCTTCCGTGGTGAAGTTAGATTTTGCACATATCAAACATGAAATTTTCCTCTGAACAATATGTAATGTAGTGTATTCCATCTTTCGGTACTACCAGAAATTGATTACACTCCCTTGTATTGTCTATTTGATTATTTAATGGTTTAGTCCCTAGTAGGAGTATCTACTAGGAACAGGGATGCCGGCCTTAAATTTGCATACTAACCCCCCCCCCCCCCCCATGATAAAGTTTATGTAAGAAGGCCCTTAGAGAACAACCGCACTTTGTAGATTGGTTCATGTCGTGAACAATTTCAATTTCGGGTGATGACTTCATATGGCCATGAGATATGTGCGGGGTTATGAACATACAAGTAATTCCTACTCTTGTTTGGATTCGTTCAATAGTTGGTTCCTCTAGTGGAAGAAAGCTATAGCTTTACATGTTGGGGGTGGGGTGGCGGGTTGTAATGACATCGGCGAATCATGCCTAAATGACCCCATGTACCCAGTACACGCATATTGTACTCATTTTTTATTCCAAGGCTTTTAAAATGAATGCTTATATTATTAATCGTTTCGTTTCAGTTCATTGCGGCCTCAAGGGTAGGGCCTCAAGTCGCGATAGCGGTTTTAGCAAGATCGGCTCTTGATTTTTAAATGAAGTCAACCCCCCTCCCCCCAAACCTCACACATATATAGACATTTTCATTCGTTATTAACTCATTTTTGTTGGTTGTTTTTGGTGGCGGCCCCCCTTATTATGTTGGTCGTCCACCTATTAGAAAACTACTTTTGCCCAATCCCTTGTTTCAGTACGGCAATTTACATATTGTATTTTAAGGTTGTGAGCAATGCCGCAAAACAACTATAGTACGACAAGCTCTAAGGTTCTAGAATTTATTGAGCACGCAGGGTTTATGGCTTAGGGTTTAGTGAGGTGATAGATTGTGAGCCAACTAGAGCAGTTCTTTAGTATATAGATTTTCGAATGGAATTATATTTTGAAAAGGAAGTACGGGTGCGACTTTCCCCTGCAAATGCTGCATTTTTACTCCATGCAACATTTGCTACACGGGCTCATTGAGACGACCCGCTACATCACACTGCACTTCGCAATTAGCCCGTTCCAACTAATGGACATTACAAAACTGCTGCGACTCACATGTGAAAGGGCACGTCGAAAGGCATGCCTAAACTCGGACGCACGTGGTAGTAAGCGGGAGCCCCCCCTCCCGCAATTGATACACATTTACTACGGATAGTACTTAGGATACGCCCTGAAACGCCACCCTCGGAAAGCGGGTGAGTCGAGTCGCTAATATCTGTGCTGCGCCGTCGAAGTCCACCCTCATCGGCGACTTTTCTCTTTCTCCCTCTTCATTCGATGACGACGGCCGGTTGCACCCCTCTCTCCCACTTCAGCTTGTTGTTCAAGGCCTCCTTCAACAACAGCCGCGCGCTGTGCGGGGCCACCGACTGCCAACATTCCAACATGGGCAGCACGATGATGTTGCAGAATGTTTTCTGGTTGCTCGAGTCCATAACGCCCGGCTTCTCTCGGCTCATCAGCGGGCTGATCTCCAAACCAAGCGCCCTCTCTTTGTCGCCTTGCGCGAAAAACTCGTCCTCCAACCGTTGAGACCAATTGTAGTGCATCTCGAAGTGCGTCGTCATGTGCCCAATGTCCGCGATCTGGGTGCAACGCAAACAGCGCGGAATTCAGCTCCACCACATGAGGGTACAAAGTCAATACCCTAGTAAAACCTATGTACCCTTGTGTTAGCTTAATATACCCTAATACACACTTAGTAGCAGGACTCACCTTGATCGCCATCTGTAGCATGAGCACCTTCATCTTCAAGTCCATGTTTTCGAGTATCGTCGTGTCCGCCGATATCCCCCCGGCAGCCCCCAGCCCCGAATTTATTCTCCTGCACCCATCGATGTCAACAATTAGGGCTACATGTTCAGCACTAAATCAAACAAAAGTAAAACTCCTTTCTTAGGTTACACACGATACCTATACTTCAGCAATAAGCAATGGTATCGCAACGGACAAAAGGAGGAACGCACCCCAGGTCTGTCTGAGACGACAGCGGTTGGCTGGCCGCGCTGGACCGCCGGTTGCCCCATTTTAGTAAGTCCGAGGTAATAGTTTGCCCCGTGCCGCGCCGCTTCCCGATAGTTTGCCCCTGCGTCGTCAAGCTCCCCGCGGGGCTATTCGACCCGGGTGCATTCTCGGGCATCATATTCAGGCTCGACCCAAGGTTGCTTCCGCGGCGGTGCTTTAGCAACCGCGAGCTGGAGGCCAACGTACCACTGGCGCCGAGCGGAACGATCTACAAAACACGCGACACGTAACGGGTTTCGGGATTCTTTAGGGTCACGGATTTTGAGTCGCAGGATGAGTCGGCAGCACGTCGCTAACCGAGGCAACCTTTCTCAACAACACGAACTCAATACTACGTCGAGGAGGGAAGGGTTGGACGAGTGATGGTTGGGCGGTACCTTCCCCTGGAAAGACGACAACAAATCGAAGTGCCGGCTCATGTCCGTCGCTAACACCTGTGCAACAAAAAACACGCAGCACCAGCAATGAGATCGCGCGGAAATGGACATAACAGCCAAATTGAAAAGGAATGGTAGAGAGTGCGTATCAAAGAAGCGCCGCCCGTCCAAGAAGAACTCGCAAGGGAAATCTTGTCATAAAAGAGGGCGAATCTTTCAAGATAGGGTTTACTGTCACTTTATCAATAGATAATAGGGCCATAACAAACTTAGTAGAAACAAACAGTGCATAGCAAGCTGACATTATGGGAAGGCAAAACACGACCATATGGAGGAAAAACATCAATTGTCTTGCGGTAGGTGTAGTGCTTGGAAGTATATGAGGAGCCTCCAAATCCTTCCAGGCCAGTCACTGAGCTGTCACTTTAATGAAAGGAACATGAGCAAGACGCAAAACCCTAGAGCGGGTATAAGAGCCGCTGGCGCTACACACAATTTGGAAAGGGATTCAAACACGCGTCACCTTCAGTTCGTAGACCCTCAGTCCTAATCAGCCAAAACGCACGCAATCAAACCCTAGTCGTGGTAAAACCCTAGAGGCTCGTAATCCTCCTGATCCCTTATTTCCTGTACTATTCGTTTCACTGCATTTTCACCCTGCTTTATTAAAAAACAGATATGTGACTGTTTTGCATTAACATGAGCCTAAGGGCCAGTTCGCACCAGGTTGATGACGTTGGAGCACAGCTTTTGCTGTTTGGATTTGGTCCATCGCTCGATGAAGTTAAGTTCGGGCGACCGCAACGCTTGCAAAGCTCGGTGGAGACTCAGATTCTCCAGCACCATTTGTTCGTTGAACTCGCGACTAATTTCGCTGTCGGTGGCGACCTGGAAGGCGTTGTTAAGGCCAGGGTGCTGGTAGTCGTGCACCACCGCCGCGATAATAGTGCAGAGGAAGAGGAAGGAGTCACTTTTGCTGGCGGTGTCGGTGAAAAGATGGTCGTGGCTGAGGATGGCACACAGGCGGAGCAGCACATCCGCGGCGTGCGTCGAGTTGTGGTACGGTACGTCCATATACCCCGCCTCGATAAAGCTGATGTAAGCAACCAGCTTAGGGATGACCAGGTCGTGGGTGACTGCCAGCCGGCGGTGCCGAATGACCTGCACGCGGGCCGAAGGAGAGAGGGCGTATCAGTGGAAAATTTAGGATGAGCTGATATGTGCCTTTTGTAAACAATATGCTGCCATAAACAAAAATGATGATTACAAGACTTCGCGCTTAAGATAATAAAGCCGTAAATGGAACAAAACCTGCCGTAAGGAAAGCAACTGCCAAGGGTGAATGAAGGCAATTACCGTAACGCTATTGGTAATTGGTGGGAGTCAATTTGCCTGACATTCTTTTCTAATTTTCTTACAAAAAACAGCGGAGACCACCAAGCAAAAAGAAGAAAAGAGGGGAAAACTTAAGCCCGAGGAGCAGGAAGGCATGCCACAGCATCCGCACTGCCCTCCTGACATTTTTAATCCATAAACATATAAGGATGATGTCGGATTGCAATCATGTCACGAGAGCAATGATGGTGTCACTGTGATAAATTGTGTTAAAGGATATCTAGAATGCATGACTGTATGTAGAAGGCGGCACACAGCACACGCTAGGGCAAACTCGCCACCAAACTCGCCTGCATGTACATTTCGTCAAGAGACATTTGGTGATAGACTGAGAGGAAATCTAGGGTTTGACAGTAATAATGACTGACAGCACATTCCAATTTTGTAGGAAGATTCTGATACTTTATGAGAAATATTTTCTTTTTTTAGCGATACTCGAATTATTGAGAGATGATTTCATCGGCAATTTAAAAACTTTTTTACAAGAAAAAGCAGTGGAGGCCACCAAGCAAAAAAAAAAAGTGTTTCGTGTAATTCGTACCAGCAGGGTTTAATATTATAATGATTATAACGAAAAAATCTTACAAATCAGGATTTGATATGACAAATAATCAAAAGTTACCGGATAGTGGAATATTCCAAAGTTAGCAATAGCGAAATAATGATAACACTATTTGACGCACAAAATATGAAGTGTAATACCATTGAGGATTGAAGGCGATATTAACTTCGAAGTTAATCCATACAAAAATAATAAGGGGTTTTTTATACAAAAATTTACACGCGTTTTGGATATAAATGGCAGAGATTGTAAGGGGGGATTACGCTCTGCGACAAATGAGAATCTAGCTGCAGAAAAAAAACACTGAAAGCGCTTAGTTGGGTCGTAAAATCAACACGTAACGACGCAGGTGGATAGCACTGATAGCTTAATCCTACGACGTGAAGTGCTCTCCACAGAGAAGCGTGGGACAATTTTGAAAGGCTCCGCCGGGGTGCAGCATCAAATCAAAGACACATGAAATTATTTTTGAACAATTAGTGATAACAAATCACTACGAGTTACTAAGTAATGTAGCTGTTTACTTATCGCTACTACTAGATGATTAATAATCTCATATTGTTTCCGACATTGTCTGAAGTGTAATCATCGGAAATCGCGTCTCGTCCGTGGTGCGGGGCCAACGCAACACGGTCAGAGGTAATCAATCACTCATGATTATCATGACGACGCATATGGGGCGCTGTGTGCAGTGCTTTTTTTAGATACTGGTGCGGGTGGTTTAAATTACGAGTAAATTTCTTACAAGAAATTACAGTGGAGACCACTACGCAAAAAAAAGAAAGGTTGAAAAAACCTAAGCCCGAGGAACACGGTGGTTTAAATTGGAAATACTCAAATTGACATGAAAGTGTATAATCAAGAGCACACTATAATACTATACGTACTTACACGTACCTACCTACACGTACCTACGTATACAGGTACGCGCTACATGTGGTTTATCGTAGTATATTACTACAAGTAGTAGTTTCCGCCAAGGTGGGCGATTCATCATCATTCAATAAGCGTAAATATCACATCAATACGGTACCCGTACAGTAGTGCATTAAAAGCCTATTTTTAATACAGTGCAAATAAGTCTAATGAGATTCAATCAGAGGACTCTCATTTCACCTGGCCACGATACCATTCGGCAGATATCGCTATAGGACGTGTCAGGATAGGGCCAAAATCATCGTTATTTACGGTGATACAATAATAATGTCGGTAAACGCGTCGAAATCGCGAGTATATGATCCTTGACGGCTGTTCTGAATCACATACCGCCCATCAGCGACCAACGTAAATATAATTCCCTTCCGAAATGCTCCATTCCCAACTCCAGAAAGAAGGATGTAACTGTACCGTCGGATGCGCAGAGGTAAATTGAAGATGAGGTCACACGTTTCAGATAAGGTACTTCCCTTTATAATAATATTTAAATATGGACGCGTTCGTTGCATTGTCAGATACATAGCAGAAGCGGAATAGCATTATTCATTTCAGCGCAGTGATGTGATATGGATATTAAAAACAAAAAATTCTTAATAAGAGTTTATTTATAAGGTAACATAAGAGTAGTGTATTCGACTGGTACCAGCATCTCGATGAATTCACTTTCGGTCGTGAACAAATCGGATGTGGAAGGGCATTTGCGGCAATAAATGCAGGTCGGGCGATTCAGTTTCTATTTGTTGTCATAATACTTGGCGGCCTCCTCTTTATGGCCCCACCTCATTTAACATACTTTTACCAAATTTAATTTGAAGTGTTGCAAACAACGCGCTTTCAAGCCCCGAGCAATGCATGCAAAAAGGCGACGGCATTCGACCAAGTCAAACGGTTTTTGGCTTTTAGAGGGAACCGGGGCTTAGGGGATGACATACACGAGTGGCATGAAGAAAGGAGGAGGGGGGGGCTTACCTGCAGACAGGCGCACAGCAGCGGCTTCCCACCAGTGTACTCGGCAAGCAGGGAAGTATTGAAGAAGAGGTCCTCGCCCGCGGTCTCCACAAACGGCATGACCTCCTTCGGCACCAACTCGCCAATGGCCGCGTCGATGCACTCCTCCCCGCGCATCACATACCCGTCGTCCTCGTTCCCGTCCCCGATTTCCTGAATTTCCATGTCCCCGTTGCCCGTCGCTTTCACGGCCCCACCGTCGCGGCGGCTCTTGTCGTGTTCGCTACTCTTCGCGCCCGCCGTGTTTCGAAACATGAGGTACGTCATGATGTCCGAGTTGGCGTTGTCCGTCTGTGCGGACAAATCGGGTGCGTGCACGTTCTCCGCGTGTGACAGCGACATCGCGATGCGCAGCGCCTGCTCACGGACCGTCTTGGTGACGATCATCCGTCGAGACACCACCTAATGCATCACACCGAACGATATGATCGTGAGTACATCACTTGCTGTAAATTTACTTACCAAAAACCCTAACTTTAATCAACTACTTATGAAACGTAAAATCAGTTTACCCTCATTTGAACAGGTGAGGGCATACTATCACAGGCCACAATCGATTTGTTTCATGCTAGCTTTCCTCCCTCGAAAGTCTTCAACAGTTTCACATCCATACAGCGCACGCAATAACTTGCAATTCGTCATCATACATCGAGTTACCACTTAAAATGACTAAAACTAATATTATAACACTGCCATTACCACGAAAACACAAACGTCTTTCACGCATGTCGTACACACCTTTCCCTCGACCTCGAGATGTCAAACCTAAAGACTGTGGGTTGGGTCTCGATTTCGGAAACGCGTTATAATCTTTCTTTAGGTCAGAGGATGAAAAAAGGAGGCGGGTATCACCTGCAACAGCTGCACCGCTTTCACCACGGGCGAGTCCACGTCCAGCTTCATGACCGCGATGGTGTTGAGCTCCTTGCGCAGCGAGCTGTAGCCCGCGCACACCAGCAGCAGCAGCACCAGCATCACCACCATCGCGCCGATGGATCCGTACAGCGCGTCCTTGCTCGCGCCCGCCTCGTCGGTGCGGATGTCCGCAAAGGGGATGCTGTTGGGGTAGGAGGAGCCGTCCCGCCAGGGGATCTCGCTCTGACCCTCCACGAAGTCGACGGTGTAGTTGCCCATGTGGAAGCGGGCGATGGGGACGTGGAGGTGGTGGCCGTTGTCGTCCTGGTTCACAACGAAAAGCTCGCCGTAGTGTCCCGTGTTGTTGGACTCGCGAAACATGGAGGCCTCCTCGTGCAGGTAGCCCGAGGTGCCCGTGAAGCTGACGTCCTCGAGACAGGTGATCCACGTGTCATTCAATAAGTCGGCGCCTGCACGTGACGGAGTGTAAACGGAAATTAGATGGCACTTCTCATCAAAATTCACCACACAGCCACTCACAATACTCTCAGTACTAGCAATCTGCATAGTATTATACCCCAGCACGGAAATAATACCGCAATGCAATGGTACTTACCATTGAGCAAAAACATAATTCGCTATGCAAATCAGTAATACAGATATTTCCTAATTTCTCATGATAAAATATTTCCTAATACGATTTACGCCCCAGAAACAGGCAATTCTCCTACTTAAGATGAAGAAGCTACCGAAGTGTCATCTGTGAATTCCTACTCCTACAAAAATACGTTGCTCCCAAGCCAAAACACACGTTGCAACACACCGAAATCACACCCGAACCAATTTACTATCCGCCACCACAAGCCATACACAGAAAAAAACTGCACAGCTACCAATGACATACACTCTCCCAACAAGTTAATACTCAGCCCACATTTCAAGTTTCCGACCCCGTTGAAATCTCTCCTTATTCCTTCGAATACACTCCCCCACAAAAAACGACATCTTTAATAAAAGGGGACTGTCTCAAACCCACTCATCATTGCCATCCACTGAAATGCGCTACCTTCATCCCACTGAATGAATCCAAACCAAAACATACCACCCCATGTCAGGCAGGCAAGCCCGCAGTGCAATACACTGTTGTGTGAAAGGTAAAAAGAATGCCTCGCCCGCCCCACCGTATCCTACTCTCCCCCGACTGCCAAAGTGAGCGCGTGTGTGTACCTTCCGACCCGATGGACTTGCCACCCCCACACTTTGAGAATGCAGAAGCCGCCAGCCACATCGTATCATACGCCACAGCAAACTCCGTGAGAAACTGCCCCTTGGCCTCCGCCCACCAGACCGTGTCATCAACGAGCTCCTCAAACTGGCCCTCAAGAACGGCCGAGACCACCGCCGACTCCGCGTGATCGTCCCATAGCTCCGTCGCCGCGGGTAGCACGACGGGAACCACGCGATGGAAGATCATAGATGTTATCAGCTTCTGAAGGCGACGGTCATCCTCCGACTCGTCGTCAAACACGAAGAAGGTGCGGCTCAGGTGGTAACTGCCGACCCACGTGAACTCGGGGTCGAGCAGCCCCTTCTCCTCGCACAACCGCAGCGCCTACAGCGGCAGAAACCCACGCGTCAGCAAAATCACCACCCTATCTCACAGCAACATAGTGCTCCACGTACCAGCCAGCCACCTTTCGTAAATCAATGAATAAGGCGAAATATTGCCAGCGGGTACGGCAGATGCGTCGATATATCGTGGTTGATGGTAAAACGATAAGAAGTCACAATGACAACACGAGACTTTAAAAGAGACTCGCCAAAACAGCATAGACGACGATCGCGAGTGTTAATACATGCATTCACTTGGACGGAAAATACAAGCGTACAAGAGGTGCAAACGTGCAAACACACTCGAAGCCCACCCACCTTGTGCAAGTGTTCCGGTTCGCCTTCAAAGTCGGAGAAGGTGGGCAACATCACGATAGACGAGCCGAACTCAAGTATCGCGTTCATTTTGCTAGAAAAGTCCGTACCCACGGAGAACGCGCCAACCTCAACGCCCAGTTCCTGCCCGTATTCCACCATCGCCTCCACAAACTCCGCGGCGCCTGGTCGTCAATCGTGCCCGGCAATATTAGAAGGGAGGCAGGCGGTGAGAGGTTGAGACCGTAAAATAGCACAACGTACGATGTTAGAGTCAGCTTTTAAAAGTGGACTGGCGAATAGAGCAGCCTGCCTGGGCGGGGCGGGTCTTACCTTCGTCGTATAGAACCAGCACGCGGTCCCACACGAAGTACGAGGCGAGGTTAACCAGATTTTGCGCCTCCAGCGACGCTGGGTGGTGAGTCCTGCACAAAATGACGGCACAACGGTACGCAGGTTTGCAAATGAATTATTGATTAAGCAGATAGCCTGATATAGTATAATACCAATAAATCTGCTCGTACTGTACCAGAAAGGATAATGATTCCAGGCATGCGGGGCTAAAAAAGATAATAAGTGTCGCGCTCCGGCTGTCCGGAGCCAACGACGAATAAAGGCGTCAAATCAGGTGCTTCCAACGTTAACAGTCGAAATCGGCATACTGGTATAGCAGCCGGATGAAAGGGAATGGGGGGGACGGGTGAGGCGGCGTGTAAAGTGTGAGCAGAAGGTGGCGACTGGTCGGGAAATGATGAGTATTGCTGTATAGTACTTTGCTGCGGTAATTTTCTCCTCGGACATATGAGCGTACCTGAAGAAATTCGCACCCATGATGCGAGTGGAGCGGCTGAGTACCGCGGACGCCGTTACCACTCGGTTCACCGTGTTGATGGGTACCACGGTCTCCACTAGACTGTTGGGTCCCAGAACGTACAGGTGACCACCCCACGCGCTACACTCCATCGCTGCCGCGGCGGAATCCACAAGCCGAGCGGATGTGTGCCACGTCTCAAACTCGACCCGTACCGTGCCCTCACTCAAAAGAGCCGCACAGTCAGGGATATAGGTACAGTTTGCTGTCGCAATGTGCTCTGCCGCTAAGGTGTATGCCACTAACATGCTGGGGCTCAGATAGAACCCGGTGTTCCGTGTCCCAAAGTCGAGGCAGACTCGAAACTCGGGCGACTCAGTCCCCTGCTGGGCCGCCCCGCCAGCAACCAGTCCGAGCAGTAGCAGTACAACAATATGTACCCTCGCTAAAAAGGAAGTACCGGTACTCGCTGAAACCGTAGCACTGGAACAGCCGAGGCGAGCCGCGCGACGGCGGCTCTCGTCGCCGTCTGTTTTAGCGCCTTGCGCGCACATCTCCCCCGAAGCTCTACCACGTACTGGTGCCCTTTTAGCTCTATCTACGTACGAAGTAGAAGGCGCGGCCGCCGAGGGCCCACACGAGGACCCACGACCCGTTTCTCCCGTGCGCGACAAACCGCGCCATACCAAGAAAGCAGTACACCGCATGCCGTATACTTGTCTCCCGCGCTGTCAAACCGCCCGGTGGCGAATCTCCCGCACTCGCCCAGCCTCTAGAATGCACCTCGAGGGGTCCAGCGGCTGATTTCGAATACAATACCAGCCCCGCCCGTTCCTGCGTTGTGGAAGTTCGTCCAGATGCGGGCCGCTCGGCGGCTTTGTGTCCCGGGTGTGTGAATCTGCCCCCGGCCGCAACTCAGTTCAGCAGCGCCCTACGAATCTGCAATCACACATGCACCATCGCCTCAGACCCCGCAGTACATTAAATAATGCCCGATTCAGATCTACCGGACCTCTGCCAGTACAGTTCATAAATACTACTGCAGTCTGCGGCGGCTGGCCCGATATCACCAGCCGATCGCTTTGATCAGGTACTCGTACTAGCAGTGACTTGTCGTGGTACACAGTATGTAATACATATACCGCCACAGATGACACGGGTATATATATTGACTTATTTCTTACAAGAAAAAACCGTGGGACCTATCAATCAAAAAGGGAAAAGGAGGGGGAAATCCACATGGCCACATGCCTAAGCCGAGGAACAGGACGGTATGCCACAACATTGGCACTGCCCTCCTGCAAAGCATCGCGAAGATAAGGAATCCAAAGTACCATGAAGAGCAACAGAAAAACGTTGCAGAAATGTTCGCCGCTCATCCCCCTAAAACCGTCGAAGGGAGCATAAGCACATCGACGAACGAAATGTTGCTTGCGGACATAATTGTTAGAACGCAATGGACGAGAGTCCGCTGCACCCATGCCATGGAAGCGAAAAAGTACTACCAGGATTGCGAGGCGATCAACCAACTCAACCGCAACATGCGCCAATCGGCCCGGTGGCCCCATCCTCCAGAGCGACGACATAGTAGTCGTGGTCATATTGAACCGAAGGAGTGCCAAGTAAAGCGAAAAGTACGGAGGTCCGCATTGAGATTGCCCTCTTGAGCTCCCAATGCAAGCAAACTACCCATGAGTGCGACGCGAGCGCCAATCTGAGGGACACTAGTGTTCGTGCGAGCGCTTGTGACCGTCACATCAACGACATGATGACGGTGTATGTGGAGCCCTCAAGTCTACTAACCACGCTACATCCTCATGTCGATCTCGAGAAGCTCCCGGCCGAATACGGCGGACCTCCAACCGGAAGTCCCGCGCCTTAGTGCCCCCCGCTTCAAGCATGAATTCTTCTTGCACGTGGACAGCCGGATCGCGGAGTTGAATGACATACCAAGAGCACATCCACATAGGAATGTGGTTCATAAGCACAGCAATTGTCGAGCGCTCACCCGACATAGAGGTACCCGATGCCGTCGAAAAAGATCCAAACCCACGAGACGGTTGGGGAGCCTCATTGCACCGCGGACACTTCCGAACATGAGAGGCGCGCTTCACAATAAAGCCCATCACACGGTGCGTTGCCGTCGTATAGCAATCGGACGGCACTTTGAAACTTGACTCATGTGAAGCGATAAAGAGAGCCAAAGCACCGCGACCCGTAACCGGGGTCACCCGCATATAATCCGGTGGGGAAGGTCTGCAAAACGCCAAGAGGTCAAGGTAGGCCCGAACTCGAAGAATGCGCGAAATGCCCCGCTGAATGTGCCCCCCGAAATCTCCCGAGCGGGTGAGAGCGTCGGGAGTCGGAAGTTGTAAGCAAGTCAACTAGATAGCGGACGCCGCCGCATTGTCAATCGGAGAGTTCACCAGCTCGGTATCGGGGCCAACCTAATTGAAAGGGTCTTGAATTGGTGTGTTAGTCAAGACTGCACTTATCAAGAATCCACTTGTCAAGAATGCAAAAGTAATGTTGTTGCTCGATCTTCACAATGGACTGCCCGCTCCCACCGAACCGGGGTGCCGACCGGCCTAGGCCGATCGGCTTTCGAGAGGGTCGACGGGCCGGCCTAATCTAGCTCCCGCGTGACTTTTGTCTTGCCGGAGGAAGGAGGGGAAACGCTAGCGTAGAAAAACTCCTCACGCGGTCGCTCGTCGATCCCGCCGTCGCATCCCGTAAGCCCCGCCCCAAGGTAGTAGCCGCTCCTCCCGTCGCGACTTCCCTCCTAGTTGAGGTACCCCGTCACCTCGAGGGCATGTTGAGGGGACCGAGACAGCAAGACAAAAAATTTAGCGCTCTTACCGTGTTAATCCATGTACACACGGAATGGCATGAAGGGGGTTAGAGCCGCCGCTTCCCGGAACGGAGTTGTACGCCTTATCCAAGTACCGCCAAAAGTCGGTACCCGATAGGAACATATTGTGTATATGAACCCATCGCATCGCATCGCGACTGAGCGGCGAACACCTATAGCGAACACCTATAGGTGGAGGGCCAAGACTCCCCCGGAGTCTAGCGTACATATGTGTCCATTAGTAGTCCTGCGGAGGGATATGTAAACACTCCCCCTTAATGGACAAACTCCGGCCGGTGCCCTAGTAAACCCCGCGTAACGCGGAAGGCCCATAACCTGTTAATCCATGTACACACGGAATGGCATGAAGGGGGTTAGAGCCGCCGCTTCCCGGAACGGAGTTGTACGCCTTATCCAAGTACCGCCAAAAGTCGGTATCCGATAGGAACATATTGTGTACATGAACCCATCGCATCGCATCGCGACTGAGCGGCGAGCACCTATAGCGAACACCTATAGGTGGAGGGCCAAGACTCCCCCGGAGTCTAGCGTACATATGTGTCCATTGGTAGTCCTGCGGAGGGATATGTAAACATACCGCCGCGCTGAAAAGCTATCCCTGCCATTTCCCCGCCTTTTTTCTTGTCTGAAACCCGGGTACATGTCTGGAAATTCAGCCAACGCCCGTACCCTCCACCCACCGTTTGCGTGTCTATCAAGAATCCTTGCTTCGAGTGCAAGCCTACGCGCTTATCCGGGCTCACACTCTTTACTATTAGGTGTGCCTAGCGATAGTGGGTAGCGGTGGAGTAGTGCACGACTGCACGGTCGCAATGGCCGGATCCAAAAAGGTCGCGGTGTTGTGGAAATTATTCAAACCTCCGTGCTGGGTTTTTCGGCGGCGGATGATCCTCAAGAACATCCCGTCGCCCGACCTCTCCGCCCCTCCCGTCGCGACAGTCCTCCTCCCAACTGGTGTCGTACTGTCCCCTTTCGGCCGGCTCGACGTCAACATGTTGGTCGGCGTCGAGCGAGCGTCATACCCTAGCGCTACTTTCCGGCTTTCCTCCGCCAGCTCCAACACCCGCGTCCCACTGTTGATCCGTCCGTACCCTCCTCGCCATCACACACTCCTGAATATACATGTCTCAATCTCCCCAATGGGACGGTATCTTAGTAGTATCTAGTCTTAGAAAAACATATCGGACGGCCCGAGCGGGAGACCTTGGCGCCGGTAGCGTACAGAAATAATCATGTTTTTAAAACCCCTCCGTATAGGTCCCGACAACTGCGAATCGTGCGGATCGCATTGTCCGCCCTCTTAGCCCCCTACCGTGGTTTCCCGCGCCCACCACGGGGAGGGGAGGGGATGCCGCCGGGCCTAAGATCGCGCCCCCCTCCGGGGCCGCCGCCGCTGCGCTGCCGGCGGGCGCCAATTTTCTGTGAATTAGTATAATTTCCGCAATATTCCGGCAAAGCTAAGCCGCCGAGCCAAGCAACACTCGTCAAATCCGGCTTACCTCACGAGGCGATTTGTGCAGGGTTTGTCGTTACATGTTTACCAATTCCTCATATCTATTGATGTGCAAGCCCTATTCCCAACGTGTGCCACACGTGGAGCGGGTGTGGTTGGCACACATAAATACCCAAGCATTATAAGCACAACCGTCAACGTGATGCGTCCCAAATGGACAAGTCGGACCTCGCTCCTCACCGGAGCCAATTGCTTTCGCCTACTTACAGCGTGCATTGTTTATCAAAATAGCGTGCGTCATGTGGGTTTTTACTCGCTTGTTTTCCAAATACATCACCGGTGCATGCGGCGTGAACTTTTATGCTCCATTCACACCCGTCAACCAAACCTCGCGCATTGAACACGGCATACACGCCTCCAACCGCCCTCCAACACGTCTCCCAAAGTACGGTTATGTGGAACACTGGGTAGTGTGCAGCTTGGTATGAGCACTTGAGCAATGCCTAAGCGTGGCGTTGAGAGCGACGTGTGGACTTCAACCAATTCCGGATGGATTTCCGGGGAATCTATGGGCCGGCTTAATTTGACAGACTCTACCGACAACACTCGCTTTTGCCTCATGTCTTACCATCCCGAATGACGGTAAAATGCTTGCTTCCCGGCTTTCCTACACTTGGGTGGTATCTGGGTGTCATCGTGCCTGACGTGGTGAGAGGGGAGCGTGTTCTTGACTGGCTTCTCTGCTTCACATTATGCATGTCCGGACTTTTATGGAGGAGTGTAAACCAAAATGTCATTACCGTACATCATGATCTTTATCATTACGTACAATTTATTCGGCTTAGAATTATTGCTTACAAGAAGAACCAGATGAGCACGGACAGGGAAAGTGGAAGGGAAACAAGAGGGCAAGAGTGACAAGAGGATCACGGAATCCAAAGCACAGCAAAAGGAAAGCACTACATTGTGCATAAACCTAGCAGATTAAACTAAGGAAACTCTTAAGCTACGCCGATAATGCAACACGTGGAGGCGACAAGCGGCGCCTCACGCGCCGCTCGAGGAAGCACGGGGACGTTAGCGGCCCATGGCGCGGGTGAAGAGCGCCGTGGCTGGAGAAGGCATCCCAGCCGAGGAAGAAGCGGCCTCCGTGCCGTCCGCAGCGGCGGACAAACCGCGCAAGACGTTGTCCGCGTGAGCAACATGGACGGCGAGAGAGACCTTTCGACGCCAGGAGGCCAACAACTTGCCCATGTGCATCCCTTTAGATGCGGTTGCTTGCTTGGCTAGCTCCGTCAAGAAAGCCGTGGCGTGGCCGCCAAGAGTACCAAATTCCGTGACTGCAAAGGGAATGAAGCGGATGTCGGGGCGACTCCTCAACCCCTCCGAGTACATCTCGAACTTGGTCTTCTCAACATGGCGGAGAGCGACTTCGGGTGACGGGGGGCTAGACACGCCGAACAAACCGGAAACCACGGCATCAAGGGCAAGTTTTGAGCCTCGGATGCCGTGATAGTGCAAGACACCCACATCCGCGGGGAAACCGTCGTTGCCGTTGGGGAGTTGAACTAACATCGTGGGATCTGTGAGAACCTCGACGCCAACCCCGAGTGCGCCACGAACCTCGGAGATGATTTCCGCAAGGGCCGTCACTAACCAAGAGTGAGCGGTGTGGACCGAAGCATCTCCGCCGCAACGAGCCAAACGGTCCGCAAAAGCAGTGGCCCACGTATCATCCGACATGTCAACACCCGCCGACGAGAACGCACCCCGCATAGCTTGAACCGAGAGATGGCAAGAAGCACAAGCAGTGGGGGAGCGTAGAGAAGAGAGGATGCGAGATGAGGGTAGGCCGAAGATGCGACAGACCGCGACGCGGAAAACTGCGTCGTAGTGCTCAGGGAACTTGTCACGGAGCTCGCCCAGACGACCCGAAGTAGGCGGGTCCGAAGCCAAAAACGCAAGGGCGCCGTGGCCGAGACGAGATAGAAAACGCCTAGACTCCGGCCGAGCGCGGTTGGAAAACGTGGGAGCGAGCTTCGCGAAGCGAAACAAGTTGACGCGCTCACTGATGTCGGCTTGTAGCTTTGGAAAGATGTCCGTGGCAAACGCAGAAAGAGGGACGAGCGAGGGTAGGCCATCAAGGGACTGGGCAATCTGCTCGTTGTTTGATCGGGCTTCGGCAACGCAGCCGGCGCGAGCCACCGTTGGACGTTTCGGGGGGAGCATCGCTAAGGCTGTGGTTATCAAGGGTTCAGACTCGGCGAGAGCGTGAGAACCGCACGCAGCGTTCAAGCGCGCCCACGACGAAGCGAGTTCTAACGACCACATGGGTTCGTTATCGCCGTCGTCTCCGTCCGGTGTACCATGCCTACGGGACACCGTTGTGGTCATAGCACTCGCTAACCGTCCATACATGGTCGGCTCCATTGGAACATCATCTTGGGAATCCCCGCGCACGCGAGCGTCTTGTGTTGTAAGGAAACGAATAGCTGAGCCTACTGCCAAACCGGCCGCTCCGACATGGGCCGCATCCGCCAAGGCAGCCAAATCCCCCACCCCCATGCCGCCGAAACGTATGGGGAGAGACATCTCGGAGCGAGTGTTGTTGGGTAGGCTAGCTGCGGGAAGGCCCAATATCTCAGCCGCCACATCTAGGGTGGCATTGTCAACGCGCTCGAGGAATGTTACGACGGTGTCACCGTAGCCCTCACCCCTGCCAAGACCTCGGGGGATTGTACGGGCAAAGTGTCCGAAGCGGCGGTTGCAATGTTGATGGATACGAAGCTCAATGTGAGTGTGCCGGTGAGCCGCTAGACCCCTTAGACGTTCGCCGTGGGCCTCATACTTACTTAAGGCCGTTTCGAACACGTCTCGAGCAAAATCGGATGTACCCATTGGCCCCCGCAATACTTTCGTCCCTTCCGTGGAGACACTTACTCCCCGCATGATGTGTTGGCCGTCGGGTAAGTTATCGAAAGCATCACCGACACCCAAAGGGGAATACAAACAGTTCTTGCGGCTAGTTACTGTGAGGCCAACGCTAGCATACGCCTCCGGCATAGCGTCGCCAATAGCCACGAGAGACGCAGGGGGTCCCAAGAAGTGACCATCACCACCCCCACAATTTATTCGGCGGTGAGCATCGAGCACTAACTAATACAGGTATTACCAGGTACTGATGAAGTTTTTTC